>VXAY01002641.1:1441772-1626191 GCA_013399855.1 Oxyruncus cristatus
ACTCCAAAGAAAGGGCTCCAGAACTTTAAAACTTGTCCACTTTTTTTTAGTATATACAGGGGCTGTAAGAAAAGATATTATCTCTGTGGCAAATTTTGGTTTCCTTAGAATTTAACAGCTTCACAGCTAAATCATGGGAGTATTACTAGTATCAGAGAAAATACTACTTTTGCGACAAAAAAGTCATTGCCACTTTGAATTGAGCCCATTGCTGAAGGAAGAAAATATATCTAGATGCTAAGTACAGCCTCTTAAAAGCCACAGCACAAATGCAGAGATTTTTCCCCTCTCCTGATCCAAAATACAGTAGTCACAGACTATTTTTAATTCATGTAAAATTATGATAATCATGAAACCATAGACTTTATGGTTTGGTGAGTTGCCTGCAATGTGCATCCCTAAAGTAGGGGAGTCCTTAGATCAGCATAATGAGAAATATGACAGAGGACCGCGCAGACAATTTGTAGGCTGAAACAAAGATCGGGGCAGACCAGATGTAGTTACATTTATTGCTGTGCTGTGCACCAGAAAATGTTAAGAATAAAACACAGGGAATGAAGATTTCCAAACATATTAGCAGGCACTCTTATGATGTGATTGTAGTGGTTTTAAGGCCATAGTGTCTTGAAGGCCAGCAAGTACTGGGGGGTTTTTTTGTTGTTGTTTTTAACAACATAAATTGATATATATGACCCAAACCTGACATCTAGCGGAGAAAGTATGAGGGCAGGATTTTCTGCCCTTTCCCAGGGACGTATTTGGTTGTGTGCACATAGAGAGAACACTTTGCTTTTCTCTTCAGAAGTGACCTGAAGGCCATCTGCTGCACAGCTCTTCCTGAGAAGGAAAGCAAACCAAAGAGCTCAGGGGCACTCTAGCTAAGTGTGAACACCTTGCCTGGTTTGTGACACCTGTAACCATAGCTATCAGTGCCAGAAGCTAACTTCACAGTGCTGTTGGCAGATAATGAACTCTGAAGGCTGAATTTTAACAAGTTTCAGAACACAATAGTAGAGATGAGGATGCCTGGTTGAGTTTGAGCAGGATCTTGTGAATATATCTAACAGAAGAACAGGGGTTCACTGCAGCTGCATAGATGGTGCCGGTGACCTACAATTTCTGCTGTCAGGAACTTTAGGTCTGCAGTCCTGGACCAGACCAGTCAGTTGAATACCAGGTTCTGACGCTGCAGTTCTGTCCATCTTCCAGCTCTTTCCCAGTGTGTTGGCTCACTCATCGCCCCAGCTGGGCTGCTTGGGCTGGGAGGACAACAGTACTGGTAAAATTCTGGGAATGCTTTAACAAGTTTCATCCTCACCCTCTACACCTCTTATCATAATATCTCAATTTTCAGTTAGTAAAAATCAAGGCTTCAAGATCTCAGACATGCACGGAAATGTTGAAAGCATGAACCCTGAAGGCTAAAAAACCAAAAGACAAATAAAACTGTCCAGTGTTTATTTTTCCTATCTTGCAAATTTAAGATCTGTTGGCACCTCAGTCCTGTTTTGTAATGCTAAACACGGGAGATGGAGGGAGGCATAGAGAAGTCCCACTGGTACCAAGCACAGGAGAAGGAGGACTGGCAGTTCTCTTGGGAGATGACTGAGTGGGGGGCAAAAGGAGGGAATTTGCAAGCCCAGTGGGAGAGCAACTGCATCATGAGAGTACTCACAGCCCATTAAAAATGGCAGAAGACAAAGGATATTCCAGTTGTTCATATACTATAGTGAGCAAAAAATATCTCTTCCACATGTGCTGGTAAAGAGTCCAGGCTCTGTAGCTGTGGGCTGTAACAGTTCATGTTGTCTGTGGATCATCATTTTGGTAGGATCTGTAGCACGTGAAGCAGCAAGTTATCAATAGTTTAGAGGTTCAGTAAAAGCCCTGAAATACTGTTGCTCTCCTAAATTAATGCACAGCCATCAGCAACTGCCAAAGAGCTCAGCTCCAGGGCTCTATCCCAAGCAATCACACCACGGACAAGAAGATGCATGTTTTTAGAAGGAATTTTTAATCACCTGGTAGCAAAACAATGTTAGTGTTATACAAACAGTACAAAGTTTACCACAGGATTGAGCTTTAATCTCTGATGGTTGCTTATTGACTCTAGAAAAAACAGAATCTACTCAGTGAAAAGTCCTTCTCTACATCCTGTTTGCAGGCAAACTTGAGGGAGAAGCTCTCACCTTCTGCAGGTCCCCGTGAAACCAAAAGTAAGTCTGAACTGAGATCTGCATTGGGAGACAGGACTGGGCCTGGGTTGTTTAAAATTCCTGTTTAGTCTGCTGTGAGAGGACTTGGTTTATCTTATTGTGCTTTCTGATTCTGACCTTTCTAAGAGTTGGAAGAGCAGAAGCTGCGATACGTTGTTTAAAGTATGTCACGGTACACGTGGGAAGACTTTGTGCTATCAGCAGTGCTTGATGTAAGGCACAGAGAGCGGGCTTGGGACACTTACATCATGGGCTGCCTAGTGCCTGTCAGATGAGACAGAACAAGACCGAAGAAATCAGTCGCATTTCTTCTTCATCTTCCAATGAGTCCCTCATCTTGGGCTCTTTTCTAGCATAGAATTCTAAGTCCTGATTTTCAAATGTAAACACAGGTACATCAGTCACTGAGACATCTCTGTGCCTGCAGTTTGACACGTTGTTTCTGTGTTCATAACCTGTGTGTTTATCTGTGCCAGAACTGTACAACAACATCAGACACACGGAACTGATTTTGGTGAAGCTTGCAACCCCTGCTAGTCTGTGGTGGGAGGCTAATCCTGAAAATTAGGATATTTACTTTTTCCTGTATGTTTTTTAGAAAAATCAGACCGAACCACAGCTGTGTAAAAATTCATGTTTTCATATACCTTACTAAATGCCTCTTTTAATCAGAGCTGTGGAAGTAATTGCAATAAACAATTTAGTAAATTTACTTTGTTTTGTACATGTTTTTCCTCACACACAGGCATGGTTTGCTAAAACATTAATTTGCATAGCTTTTAGTCCTGGCTACTTCAAAAGTGTGTAAGTGTAGGCATTTGCTGGGTAGCATTTATGTTGGTTTGATTGGACATCTGGATAACACAACATCATTTCTCTTCCCTGAGAGGCTAAGGATAGTTCTTAGAAATGTGTTTCATTTTGCAGAATTTGTTTTTTGCCAGTGTTTTCTCATAGTTTGTTCAAATTCTGTATGCTCCTCTTATAGTGTATGTCATGTAATGCGAACACCCAGAAGATATTTGTTAGAGAAGAGAAATGAAGATCTGTAGAAAATGCTTTGTTTTTCCCTCAGTGTTGCTGTTCCATTTGCACTCAGAATCTGGACATAGTTTTACAATGCGTTCATGCTGGAGCAGGTTAGATGTAGACTCTGTATTTACTTGTTTCCAGATTTCATAATTTTGAATTCCATCACTGTGTTCCATAACTAATTGTTCAGTCAGGGAGCCGTCCTTAGGGGTAATCTAACAAATGATGTTCTGGGACAAACTTTGAGAAGAATTAGTGGAACAAATAACCCAGCTAGTTTTAAGATGGAACTTATGACAGAATTACGCAACTAAAAGAGCAGAGGACATAAAATGTCCTCTTCAGGCTACTCTTTAAAACAGAATAAAGAAAGGCACAGAGGTGCAAGCTTCCTATGGCTGCATCTACAAGTTTTCCTCATAGTAGGGGGGAAGATGCATTCATAGACTGATGTGCATAATAGACGGAGACAACCTCTCAGCAGCTCTTCTAAAAGACAGACGGCTCCAAGGTTTGCATTGAGTGACATGAGAGGCCCTGGAAGAGAGAATGACAGTTCAGGGATCTAATTTCTCCTCCCTGTTATTCTTTTCTTCAAGGTTCCCAGAGCCTCTCTCAGCAATGACTATGGTGTGTCTTTCAGACTTCGAAGCCTATGCTAAAAAGTATTTACCCAAGATTGCTTGGGATTATTTTGCAGCTGGAGCAGATGACTGTAACACACGAGATGAAAACATCTTGGCATATAAAAGGTAATGTGAGGAGGAAATGAGGGGTGTTGTACTGGGAGATTTAAAACTACGTTTTTGTGCAAGTGTTTGGACTTCACAAGCAAAGCCACCTAAGAGCTTGCTTTTTCGAGGTGATCCCCAAGCAAAATGCACTTACCTGAATGCTGCATGGTCTGATGCCAGCCTCACTATGACACAGGTGATGCTGAGGGTACAGGCAAGTGTTAGGGGAGAGTAGGCTAAGGTAGGGTAGGGTAAGGTAGGGTAGGGCATGGTACCGTGTGGTAGGTATGTCATGACAGGAAAGGGGATGAGCAACTGTAATAGAATGAGATGCAACAGGGAGCTCCTGCTGAACAGCAGGAAGTCTAAGTGTAGGTAGGGTGGGATTTTGGGAACATGCTGCAGAGTGTGAGGGCAGGCCCACTGTACAGTGAGGACAGACATAAGAATGGTGGAGTAGAAGTCACCAACCTGGGACTGGGATGCAAGCAGAAGGAATCTGGGCGGTGGAGAATGGGAGAACAAGACACAGAATCACAGAATATACTAAGACACAGAATCACAGAATATACTGAATTTGAGGGGACCCACAAGGATCATTGAGTCCAACTACATGGTGAGCTGAGGTGGGAAATGCAGAAATTATGTACTGTAGCCAGTAAACAGGATTAATGGAAAGTGGAAGTGGTTGAACTTCTGGCTGAACTGACCTTTAAAAGTGAACAGAAAGGACAAAGAGACTCTGTTATATGCTGTTTTGTTTATTGGCTCAGATTCCTGCCCTGTAGTTGGTAAATGAAGACCTGGTTTCCATGAAACTTCAGAAAAGTCTCTGAACATCTACTATACTGAATGGCATTCTTTTTGCCTTGCAGAATCCGTTTCCAGCCACGTATGCTGCGGGATGTATCCGTGATGGACATTAGGACTAAGATCCTGGGGACTGAAATCAGCTTTCCTGTAGGAATCGCCCCCACTGGCTTCCACCAGCTAGCATGGCCTGACGGAGAGAAAAGCACAGCCAGAGGTACTCTTCTGGTGTGTTGCCATGTTGCAACAAGGGGTTTGTGGAAAAGTCTCAAGAAGCTGTTAGGATGGCTTCAGGTGTGACTGAGCAAAGTTTTCAGGCTTGAAGGGGCAAACTCCTTTCCCGCTTTCTGACACTATGCATGGGAAGCTGTATAGACATTGATCTACTTCTCCAGCTACCACAATTACAAGATTCTCACTGTGGAATCTGCTGCAAACTTAAGACAAGGGCGGTGGACTCGTTTCTGACTCACACCAAGAACCACACAAGGTTCTCAGTCCTGGTGGCTCTAGACAGATCATAGAAGTGGTGGATGAGACTCAGACTGTGAATTCCTTTTTATCAGTTAAGAAGTGTCTCCACTGGAGAAAAAGAGGGATGGTATCTCTTCACAAATCCTATGATGGGTTTAGAGAGCTGATGTTTTAAAATGACTCTTCTTCTGCGTGTTTCTGTGTACACCAAGAGGCATTGACAGTGCATTCCTGTGAAGACTCAGTCATAAAGAAAAAATTCATGCTTTTTCAAAAAAAAAAAAAAAGATGCAAAATGAAAGCACAGCTTGGTAAATCACCTCTCTCTTTCCTGCTTTCTTAACCATGATCCTACACTAGCGCATGGTGAACATGGCTACTTTTAATCTGGGGGGCATAGTTGCACTGTGTTTCATAGGATACATGTAAAACAGGAGTTCAGGAAGTCTCTGCAAACAGTATAAAATTTTGTATCTGATGTCTGGTGAGATGGTTCAAATGACTTTGTTTCTGATTCTTCTCCAATGCATCCTGAAGCGGCCAAAGCCATGAACAGCTGCTACATTGCCAGCACGTACTCCACCTGCACGCTGGAGGAGATCTCTGCGGCCGCTCCTGGGGGCCTCCAGTGGTTCCAGCTCTACATCCACCGCAACAGGGCAGCTTCCCAGCGGCTGGTCCAGCGGGCGGAGGCCTTGGGTTTCCAGGCCCTTGTCCTCACCGCGGATCTGCCCTACACGGGCAAAAGACGTGACGATATCCGCAATGGTTTCCGCCTTCCACCCCACATGAAACTGAAGAACTTGGAAGGAGACTTTGAGGTTTGTAAAATGAGCCTGTCCTTTCATTCACTGTGCTGGCATGTACCACATGAGACAAAACCACTGGGTAACTGCTGCTTTGGCATCTCCTGTACCCAGGGCGTATCTTCTCCCCTTCTGGTTCTGCAGCATCCTGCCTTGATCTCCTGCCAACCTGAGTTCTGACTTCAAATTCCCCATCCAGATGCCTTAGATACACTGGTCTCCACCCCCTCTGTAATTATTCTCCTTCAGAGACATATGCTTTCTGGAGCTGATGAACATCTGCTAGCAAGTTTAATTAATCATTTCTGTGGCAAGGAAAGGCTTTAAGGGACCTCTGAATTGTTGCAGCTCAGATGAGGCTTCTTTTTGTTCTATGGCTGTAGGGAGATGACCGTTCTGAGTACGAACTGCCACCCAACAGCTTGGATCCTTCCGTCACCTGGAATGATATCTACTGGCTGCAGAGCCTGACCCACCTGCCCATCATCATCAAAGGCATCTTGACGAAAGAAGATGCAGAGCTGGCAGTGAGACACGGAGTTCAGGGAATTATTGTGTCCAATCATGGTGGAAGGCAACTGGACGAAGGACCTGCCACCGTAAGTGAGAAAATGGATGTCCCATGACTGTTTACATTCTGCACATTTTTGTTAACCTGGGTACCTCTATGACCAGCTTCGTGTGCACACTTTTGGTGGACTTGTATTTGCTCAGTGGCCGCGGATGTGTGCAGATGTACTTTAGCTTTGAACTCACAAGATCCATGACTCGGCAGGAAGTATTTTCTCAGCTTCTTGGGAGGGTTCTGTGAGTGTTGCAGAACTCACATAACTGCAGATAAACTACTGGCCTAAGTCAGGAAAAGTTTTCTGCCTGTGTCTCCATGAGCTGATGCAGTGCACACAAACTCTTTGCGCACTGCAGCAGAAGGAAAATGAAGCTCTGGAACCAAAAGTGTACAAATGAGAGCATAATGCATTCTCATTGTTCACATCTGTCAAAACATACAAAACAATGCAGCTAGATTTAGTGAGAGGCCTGCTTGCGTATTTACAGACTCAAGTCTAAATGGGAATTTATTGACTTTCATGAGCCAGAAAAAGGATAACTTATCTGGGAAAAAATTCCCCTGCTTTTTAAACTGTACAAAGAAATCAAGCATTGTTTGGACATATGTGTATTTCACTGGTTTAAGTTGGCTTCTCTCAGTTTTTTCCAATTGTTCTTCTTTTATAGTTATGCATTGCATAATATCTTATGATTTTTTTTTCCTCTGTTTTCCTTTGTAAAATAAAAATAGGTACCAGGGAATCGTCTTCCATATAATCAAGCTTGACAATAACGAATAAAAAAAATTAATACTCTAAATGCTGAGGGCATAATAACAGAAATGGCATCCACATTAAATTGTTCTTCTACCACAGAAGTTTCTTTACAAACACAGACAGGGCAGTAGATACCTAGTTCAGCTCCGATATTCTTCTGGTACCAAGCCTGAGAACAGAAACTATTGTCCCTGCCCTTGCTGAGCTACTCCTAGAAAATTTCAGCCTGAAAGTTTTCAATGTAAAATCCTAAAAAAAAAAAAATGATTAATTGGAAAAATCTGCTTAGTATTCTTAGTTATAGCTGCTCTTCTTAAAAAAAAAAAAAAAAAGAAAAAAAAGAAAAAAAAAAGATTAAAAGGAGGCAAAAGGGTATAAGAGACTGCAGAAGAGATCCATTTGGTTTCGGGGTTTGCTGAGAGTTAATTAGGTCTAGTGTAGTGTCCTGCCTCTGGTTGTACTGCCTTTGGGACAAGAGCCAGCATCTCTGTGTCGTGCTGCCCTGCACTAGCAACTGGGACTCTAGTCCATGCTGGACTCTACAAAAGAGACCTCAGGGAATCAGGAGACTTAACCTGGAGGAAATGATATGTTGACTCTACTACAAAGTAAATTAAATCCTTCACAGATATTTTAGGGTGGTTGAGGAGGCATTCAATAAGTCGTCACCAGGATTAGGTTGAAATGTAACTTTAGGCAGTTTGGACATCAGCCTTTTTTATGAACATTTGTCTCAAATGAAAGTAAAATAATAATAACAGTTATTTTCATTGAAATTTATATATAAAATCATTCATAAAGCACTCACCAGAAGTGCTAGCAAAGAATATCAGTTTAGACAAAGCACTGGAAAATGACATTAACTATCTGATAAACAGAATACGGAGCTGCACTTTATCCTGCAGCTTTTGGTGCTGAGCTATTTGTGATGCATTGTCACATTTCATTTTGAGAAGGTATGCTACGAAAGCACTGTCTGCCTGTCTCTTTGGAAAATAGCCTCTTTCTCTTGGAACCAAAAGCTGACCTCAAGGTGAGACTGGATGATTCTTTGCAGATTGATGCTCTGGTTGAAGTTGTGGAGGCAGTACAAGGCAGAGTCGAAGTTTATTTAGATGGTGGAATACGAAAAGGAAGTGATGTGTTAAAAGCACTGGCACTGGGAGCAAAATGTGTCTTTATTGGAAGACCAGCTTTATGGGGTCTGGCTTACAAGGTGAGTGAGGAGCTTTCAGTTCATATGCCTGCTTCTCATACTCTCCAACACTCCGTTGTTATTGAAGTTGTGGAGAACAAGTTTTCACTGGTGAAGAATATCTCTTTCTCTCTCTCTTTTTTTTTTTTTTTTTTATAAAATGGATTTTAGGTGAAATCACCCCAAATTGAATTAAAATCTGACATTTCTGTGATTTAAAAATATCACTGAATTTCATGGTTTCCTATATATGCTGCTGGGAATATTTCTACAACGCAGAGTCATGAATTAGGCCTCTGATGCAGGAAGTTAACAAAATACAATTAAAATATTATTATACCACTTGTTTGCTTTACTAAGTTTTTACTATTTAGCCTCTTGATTGGAGCTTCCAAACTTTTCTCTAGAATAAAAAAATTCCTTATTTTTATGGTCTAGAAACATTTCCTACCTTTTGAGTGAGACTTTTGTCCAGTGGTGTGATTGCTGTGGATTCCAGTAGCTAGATTTTAAGCAAGAAGTCACCTGAATCTTCTGAGAAGCCTGGAGGAGTTGTCAGTACTGTTTCTTCTGCCAGTAAACATTAAAAAAAGGGCCTAACAGGAAAATGGTGCTGCTGTGAGTTGCCTGCTTTTTTTCCACAATGTAAGCAGAATGGAGATGGAATCTGGGAGGGTTTGACTGTGCTTTGGTATTATATTCCTAAAGATGAGTAAGTTAGAGTATTCCTAAAGATGTATCTAAGTGCATTACCCTGGCATTCAAGAGAGGAAGGGCATGAACAAGCACTAGCATTGTCTGCACCCAAAACATTCTTTATTGCAAGAAATAAAAAGAAAATTTAAGAGGAAAAAAATAAAAAAAAAAAAAGAAAAAAATCATCAAATATTTTACAAGAAGCTCAAAATCTTACATATACTTTATTGGATTTTGATCTTCTTGGTGTCACTTACACAGGGGAAAACACACAATATATTACTTTTGAAGATTCAGACCAGTATTTGAGTAAACTAAAGTTTTTAAAGCAGTACCATATATAAAACTCATTACTTTATTAAAAACTGTCGGCATTGGAGGCTTGACATCGTAAATAATAAGCCAATTGGCAGAGGAAAACTCAAAGCTATGAGAAAAAAAGGGCTAGAAAATGTCAGAAGTGAAAAACAACCTTGTTTTCTTTCCATGTTCGGATGTATCACAAAAGGAAAGGCATTTAAATTAATCTGCGATGAACTGAGCACATCCATCATAAAGTTTTAATCATTCATCTGTATGAGAGACTGGAATTGGCACAAGCTTAAGGGACTGTCCCAGCTCTCATAGTGCAAGCATCCTGCAGCATTGCTCTCTGCCAGTGCTCTTTTTATCCTGAGTGCTCTCTCTGTCGGAGCAGGGTGAAGAAGGTCTCCAGGACGTTTTGAGAATTTTGCAGGATGAGTTTCGTTTGTCGATGGCCTTGGCTGGTAAGTATTTTGCAGGTTGTTTGCAATGGGTGATACAGAGCTTTCTTCGTGCAAGCCATATAAAATCAGAAGTCTGATGGACGGGTCACAAAAGGGGAATCCACCTGAGCTGTGCTGGTTCCACTTGCTATACTAAAGGTGATTCTTTGCTTCCTAGAAAACCACTTGGCATTTCGGGTGTCACAGCAATGAAGCTTGCATGGAGGAAGTAGGTTAAAGCAGCTTTGTGACCCAACTAAAGAGATTCAAAATTGCTAAGTACAACTGAGCAAACTTTGTAATTTCTGTTCTGCTGGGAATGGCAGCTTATGTTTTTCAGTATTTAACATAGTGTTTAACAGGGCAAAATGTAACCAGTTTTTTTCTGCATGAAAAGTTCATTAAAAATGGATGCAGAATTTTTCTCTGCATTTTGGAGAATACAGCCTGTTGGTGCAGGTTCAGAGCTCTGCATTCCACAAGCCTTAAAAGCCTTCATGTTTCCTCCAAACCTTTACTTTGTTCCTCACTCTCATTTCTCACGATTGCTCCCAACTGTAGCTGCCATGTTTGATCCCCTCACTGACATCAGACTTGCAGAGCCCAGTGGAAATTCGTTTGACACATGAACAAAAGGGTGGTTGGGCACTGGAACAGGCTCCCCAGGGAAGTGGTCTCAGCACCAAAACTGCCAGAGTTCAAGAAGCATTTGGACAATGCTCTCAGGCACATGGTGTGATTCATGGGGCTGTCCTATGCAGGGCCAGAAATTGGACTTCCATGATCCTCATGGGTTCCTTCCAACTCAGGATATTCTATGATACTAAGCATGACAGGCAGATCCAATGCAGAAGTATTCAGACATCAGCAAAAGACCTTATTAAAGATCTTCATGCTCTAGCAACCCTGAACTCAAGTGGATAACAATGTTGACTAGGAGACTGGAACTGAAATCCCATTGGGCATTTCTCAACAGGTTCATTTTATAGGTCTCTTTTTCAACTAGCAAAGATGGGTGGGTTTGTTGCTTTTGTGGGGTTTTGGGTTTTTTTTTCTTTTTCCAGCAGAATCTTACACTTTACATGCAAAAGGGCACTGGATGCAGCAAGAGTAGCAGGTTGGGATCTTTTTAGTGGAGGTGTGAAATTCATAGAATCATATAATCTTTTAGGTTGGAAAAGACCTCTATGACCATCAAGTTCAACTCTTAACCCAGCACTGCAAAGTCCACCACGAAACCATGTCCCTAAGCACCACATCTCCATGTCTTTTAAATACCTACAGGGATGGTGACTTGACCACTTTCCTAGACAGCCTCTTCTAATGCTTGATAACCCCTTATGTGAAGAAATTTTTCCTGATATCCAATCTAAATCTCTCCTGAACAAAGGATTCAAAGTGCAGCCTCGTCAGTGCCCAGTACAGGGAGATGATCACTGCCCAGGTCCTGCTGGTCACATTATTTCTGGTACAGGCCAGGATGCCATTGGCCTTCATAGCTACCTGGGCACACTGCTGGCTCATGTCCAGCGGGGTGCTGACCAGAACCCCTATTCCACCCATTTCTGACCAGATGAAATGCCAGTGCAAATCTCCACCTCTGGTCACTTGGCACCCAGCAATCCCTGTGTCTTTTCTGTCTACCTTTTCTCTGCTGACTGGATTGGATAATACCCTGCTCAACTTGTTGTAAGGATCATTTTTTTTCATGTTTCTAACTCTACTTGTGTGGGAAGTCTGGTGCCTAACCTCAAGGCTGAAGATACCATTGGGGAGTAGAACTATTGAAGTACCAACCTGGCTCATACAAGACAAGACTGTAATTCGGAGAGGGAGGCTTCCAAGCTTCATCCACAAACCTTTCTTTCCCTCTTGTTTCATGTGTTTCAGGCTGTGCCAGAGTCTCAGAGATTGGCCGACACCTGGTTCAGTTCTCCAAGCTGTGAACAGCCTCCTGCAATGCCCACTGAAAAGAGGCAGCTCAAGCTGAGGTCCCAACCAGACTGAAGACAGAAAAAGAAAGAGCAATAAGTATCTGATAAGGCCTTCAGGAAACCTCTGAGGACATTAGGAAAGTCTCCGTGTTAGCAAAGGCTGTGTTCTGCTTTTATGGAGACCAATGAATTCCTTAGCTGTTTCAGTAATTTTTACTTGCTTAAATACATTTACTTTAAACTGGCTGTTCCATGGCATTACCTGTGTTGGGCCTTATTCCCAAGTTCTATTGCACTGGACATCCAGACATGGAAAACTATGTGCCTTGCTTTTTCCACTTGGTTGTCCTACCAAGTCTGACTGCAACTCAGTCACATTTTCCTACTCTGGCGCAGTAAGTGTTGTGGCCCATATCTTCCATAGCTTGGGCTTTTACCAGATGTATTCATAACAGATATAGAAACAGGATGCATCAGTCAACAGGCACACCAGTTACCCTTTGAAGGTGGGGGCAGTTCTTGCCCTCTACCTCCAAATGAAAAGCAATAAAATCACCACTAAGCAAAGCAGCACCCTGCGCTCCCTGCTGAGAGAGCCTCTTTCTTCACTACATAGCTAATTTGTAAGGCAAACTCTTCTGAGCAGCAGTCAGGACCTGTTCACTCTCAGAAGACACCACAATCTTGTGGCAGTGGTGCCCCGGTCTCTGCCCACGGATAAGGGTGGCCAGCACAGGCTAACGGAGTGGGCAGGAGCTGCTGGCACCACCCCAGCAGCATGTGACCTTTGCTCTCCGAGGGTAGCTCAGAGGCAGGGTCACACCTGCTGCCAGCACAAACAGTTGCTCTCTGAGGTAACAGAAATGTGTGCTCATCCCTTCCCTGCCTAAGTTTCTTCCTGGGACGTGAGTGTTGCCTCCCCATGAGGAAGCCAATGGCCCTTGGCTGTGTCAGAGCTGCTTTCAGGCTGCCCAGAGCAGACAGGGAAGCCTGCTACTGCCCACAGCTGAGCGAGCTGCTGGGGAATGGCGATGAGGGAGTGTGGGGGTGCATATGATCTTACAGCCAGGGCAGAAATCTGTTGATGTTGTATTATTTGGAGCTGATGTCCCTTGGGGTTTGTCTATGTCAACAGGCTGCAGCATGAGTTTATTATTGTTTAACTGTTTATTATATTTAACCCGTTGTCTCTAGGAGGAGTTTAACAACAATTGTTTTTTAATCTTTGTATAATGCTGTCCAAGTAAAGATGTAAAAAGAATTATCTTCTTAAAATGGCTAATCCGACTGTGTGCTTATTTGATCTTCCTTACAAGTGTGATGTGTAAATCAGTGGGGAATTGGGACAGCGTAGCTGGAAATAACTCATTTAACTACTCTGCTTAATCAGGTCTTTTCAATGAAGCTAAGTAAACTAAGATGGTACATACACAAAAACTTCTAATGTGCGTCATCTCTAAAAATCCAATGTAATCTTAAAAATATCTGGTAAGATGCCTGACCTTGTTTTCTTACAAATAATTTTCATGGCCAGACTCACCAGTGCAGCCACTGATGTTACAGCAGCACAAAATGGCAGAGGGATGCCAGACAGCAATGGGATGCCACGTCACTTTGTGCCAAAGAGATACCAACTTGCTGGGCACCTTCTCTCCTTAGTGCACCTCCCAGTCTCCCTTGCACACAAGGCTCCCTTTCTTGGGAGAAGGCCATCTCCAACAGTGGTCTCCTGCAAACTGCCCTCAGCACCATGCATGGGCATGTGGCATGTGGCATTTCTCTCCAAGTGGAACCTCTCCCTGCTCCGCTTGGAACTCTGGCACTGTTCAGTAAAAGCACCAAGAATAAGTGGCTGCAGACAGGGAAAAGTGTGCTTTTTAGGCTAGTGATCAAAGGTCTCCTGTGTATGAGAGTGAAGATGGGGGCCTGAGGTCACTAATTCACCCAGTAGTTACTCAGAGGAAAATGCCACAGGAGTCATGGGTGCATGGGGCTGCACAGTTATTTAACTTGTTTGGAGTGCTGTGTGGCCAAATTCCAAGAAAGTGCCCACTCTCTTCCCATGAAACTGCCTATGAGCTTCTTCAGTCAAGGCTTTCTCCTGGCAGAGAAGAGGTGCTGTTTTTTCTGTGGAAGAGAGGGCACCTGTGCTCCCAATTCTTGCTTAGCTTGTTGACCTCTGGCTCCTGATGTGAAAGGGAAAAAGGGGGCAGCAGCATCACCTACTTTTGTACATATCTTAAAAGAATCAAGTGAGGCTTGTTAGGTCCTAAAATTCCTAGGAGAGATGCTTCCAGCTTATGCAAATGGCAGTGGCTGAAGGGGCCTGCTGGCTGACTGGAGACATCTGGCTAAGCTCTGGAGAGGAGCAGAATTTCCAGCATCCTTTCTCCAGCACATCTTGACGACTTGCCTCCAGGCTTTTGAATTTTTTTAGATCTGCATCTGGAAATCTGTAAGACCTAGATATGGACATGGAAAGGGCGAGAGTGAGCACATGCCTGAATTTAGCTACTGTCTTCTGGAGCTAATGCTGTGAAATGGGAAAATAGGTAGTGAGGGGCTGGGACAACTGCATTTAAGTTCTGTTTTTATGAAAATGAGCTCCCTGTTCCCCTAGTAGCTACCATCGACAGCTTTGCTCCTTATTCTATACTCCCATTTACTGAAAGAAATCCCTTTTGTCTAGAGAAATCCAGGTACTGAAAGATCATCCATTTCTTACCAGCATTTCCATTAGACACCTTTCACTTGCAGTCAGACTCTCTCAATGTTCCATGCATGCAGCCAATCTGATGGTTTGTTCATGCTGCTCGTCACAGCAACCTGTGTTCCTTGGAGCTGAGGCAGTGCTCAAGACTGCTCTGCTGAGGCAGGAGAATCACTAATTTCAGGCTCCAGAGTCTCAGCTTTCATTTAAAGCCAACAAAACCAAGATGATGGAGTGCATGCCGCTGTTACAATTGTGAAGAAAATCTTTCAGGGAGGAAAGTAATTTTAAGAAACTCAGAGAATCTGATGGAGCTGCAACACGTAGTTGTGATGGAAGTTGTCTGCACTGCTGAGCTGACTTCTGGTGGCTTTATTTACACTATTATTGAGCACATCAGATCAAAATCTGTTTTAAAGGAAAGGCAGCGTCACATCATGAAAATAAAAGCACCATGTTTTTTTCGTGATCACCTTCTCTGTTTTTCCCATGACACTGAAGCTGGGGGATGAAGGACAGGAGGGCAGGTGGAGCTGAAGGATGTGTAAACCCTACTAAGGTAGCCGTAGAAATAGCAGCCTTTGATCAAGCTGTTCTATAAGTTTGGTGTATAAGACAGCACAAACATCTTAACCAGAAATGTTTTCAGAGGCCACTAATTTGCAAATCCTGTGATCTGGATGTCTAGTGGAGTACATTTGGAGCCAGCTTTGAAAAAGCATGGAGCACTTGCAAGTGAAATGAGGATTAGCAGGGGTCCAGGACTGCAGGCATTCACAGAGCTGAAATATCTTCTTCTGCCTCTTGCTATTGGCCCTTTAAAGCCATACAAATTTTCTATCTGATTTTTCAAACTATACAGTTATATAGAATATCCTCCTAGCCTGTTCTCCCCTTTCAGATCAGCCTGTGTTCCAAAACTGGGGCAATGCCCGTACGCTTGGATAGTTCTGCATGTTCTACCAGAGAGCAAGGGCAAGGGAAGATTCTGCTGGTTGGGTTTATGCTAGTATCATGCCTCAGGAATCAATAACAAAGGGGAATCCCTACAGAATTGGGCATGTGTGTCTTGTGGGCAAATGGTGAAGCTGCTCCTCAGTTGAGGTCTCAGGGGTGAGCCTGCAGCAGAGTAGCACTTCTGGAACAAAAGGTCAGCTCTCAGTGGTTCGGACTCCCTGCCACAGACTGCTTTGCAGCTGGCAAATACCCCGGTGCCCAACTCACTGGCATGGCCAGGGGGAACCATGCTATCAAAAAGAGACCTTTTGCATAAACCCTACTTTAAATTGTCCTTAAGGAGGCAGAAGAAAGAAGCTAGCCCTGTTAGCTCACTCTGTTTAGACTTTAATTTCTCTCAGAGATAAGAGTGTCTGAACTGATCTTCCAGGGGCCTTCACATGGAGGCCTTCCTCTCTGTTCCAGTAACAATAAACCTTGTCCACAGACTGACAGCCTGGCAGATAAGACTCAGGAATTACAGCACATCGCACATGTTGACGGACTTCAAGGATGTACAACAAGAGAATGAGACAACTGGGAGTACTCCGTCCTGAGAAGGCTAAAGGCAGATGGGGGATCACATTGCTGTCTTTTACTACTCATTTGGACAAAATCCAGCCCAGCTTCTTGGATGTGGACAGTAAAGGGGTGAAAGGCAATGAGGAAAATTCCAGGTAGAAATCACTGGGAAAAAAATTCACCGTGGGGTGGGGGGTGTCAAATCCTGCAACAGGGGGTTTGTGAAACCTCCATCCTTAGAGATATTCAGAGATTGACTGGGCAAGGTCCAGAGCTACCTTGTCTGATTTGATGCTGCCTTAAGAGGAGGTTGCGTCAGAGACCTCCAGAGGCTCCTTTCAATCTAAATTGTTGGGGGATATCACTGAATCACGAAATGAGAGCCGCACCTGAGATCTGTGCTATGTTGTACCACTGTGCTGCCACGATCAACTACCATGCAGCTGCAGAGGCAGCACATGTATCTCTGTGAAAGAGGCTGCAGAAAGCATTTTCTGAGGGAAAAAGAGATATTTGGTGGGTGAGCTTAAAAATAAGAGCTCACAGGGTTTGACTAGGCGAAGAGACTATTCCTACAGTTATTCCAAGACTTCAGAAATCTTCTATGATCCATGCCAATGTGTACCAAGGTCTATTGCCCTCTTGACTGCACTCTGTTCTGCTTTCTGTATTTGATTGTTGTGAATATCTTTGACACAAATTCAACCAAGGTTAAATCTTGCAAAAAAACTGTGTCCAAAGACTGTAAACCTGTGGGTTATGGACTAATCAAACTCTACTGTTTCACAGCATCCCTGGAGGATGTAGCAGGGACAGGGAATCAGTCTATTTACAAGGGTAGTTTATCTTAAAATGGATCCAAATATGAACGCTTTCATTTGGCATATGATGCAAATTTCTCCAGTCTTTAAATATATAATTCACTCATTAATTTCAGTTGAGGAAACAGTTCTTCCTAAAACGAAAGGGAAAAGGAGACTAAACGTTTGTTTCTAGTTAATTACCCAACTCATGTGCTGCCTAATATAGCAAAGACTACTACAAATAAGTCTTTTTGATTTTGGAGATCATGTCAGAAAAATTTACAATTACTTTCTCCCTTCTACTGGAAGAATTTTTGTACTACTGAAGTAGGAGATATTTTCTTTTTCAGGTTTGAAGACACAGAAACATTTAGGCCTCTCAAGGTGGTTATCTTCATCCCTTGATTAAAGTGTCTTATAACTGTTCCCCACTATGAAAAGTTGCATTTATTCAGAGTTTGATTCAGGACAGATGCCCAAAAGTTAATTATTTAAGTCTTGTTCCCTCCTGTGTAACCAGAAGAGAGAGGAAAATGTTTCCAAGAGGGAACAGTACCTCTCACTCTGAAGGCCAGAAGCTTTCCTTGAGTAAATCTGCATCTCAAAGAACAGTCTCTTTCCCAGAGCTGCCAGCATCTAAGCATTTTGAGCTTACAGGCATATGGTTGTAAGAAACACATTAATTTTTCACATGCAGACAGCAAAAGGTCCAGTTAAATAATGACCAAGCCTTTGCTTTTCCTGCTTCAATTCTCATCAGTCCAGGCAACAGAGAGCAGACTTCAGAAAACCCTTTCCTAAATTAGAAAAGACGTATTCTTCTTTTCTTGATCATGGACAGCTTCTTTTTCCTGATTGCACAATTAAACACCATTGCCTTCTGTAAAAGTACATTTTATCCTATCTAAAACTTCTGGGCTGCAATGTTATTGCATTTAATCATTGCAGTACCAACATACAGTGTGTTCTCAACGCTGCTGGGAATTTTCCCCTCACTATTTCTCTTTCTGTCTTCTCATCCCCACTACGCTCCCTCCCAATACCTTTTCGTCCTTGGGACGGGGCTAAGAAAATGCATTCTCTAACACCTGACAACCACTGCTCCAAAGTGTCTGTCACACTAAGCACCAAGAAAGTCAGAGGATCAACACTGTTCCTGGACCAGAGATTAGTAACACAGCTGTGATGGGACATGGTGGATTGCACATATACTAAGATATTCACTTAGTCCATGTATAGCAATTCTCCAACATATGCAAAATGTACAAGCTCTGATTTTATAAAATCCATTTTAAAAGTCTGCAAAATATCAGATTTTGGTGGCTTTGTTTTGCAATGAAGTCAAAGAGAAGATATAAAAATAGTCAAAAAAATTACTATGCCTTGACACAGAATGCAGCATTGGTAAACTTTTTCAGATGCTGCTGAATCATGTTTTAGTCTGCAAATCCCATACATGTGCAACAACTCTGAATTTCACCAAGCTGTTCTTGGTGGTCAGGGATCCAGTGAACTCTGACCTTGTTGCTCATTGACACTGTTCTGGGTGTACAGCCCACTTCTGCATCTGCCTCTGTGCCCCTTGGGGAACACCAAAGCCAGTCTTGTCTGCAGCACAGAGGAGCTGTCGTGCCACCCAGAAACCCCATACAGCAATGTCAACAAGAACCAAATGTGAAAATGTTGACTCCAGGTGAGACTGCAGGAAACACCAGCAGGTCTGAGTGTGAACTGAGCAAACTACTGCTGTCTGACCACAGACATTCACAAATGGCATTTCAGATGAAGGCTGCAAGTTTTTGGCTGAGTAGTACCTAAGAGTACAAAGGCATAGCAGCAATAAATCTCCCTGCAGTCCCCTATGCAGCACTCATTCTCATATAAGCACTACCCCTGCTAAACTTGGTCATTCTAAGAGGCAAGCTTGGAGAAGGAGAGTGTTTTCTATCTTAAGAGGCTATGTTGTGTTGTCTGGTTTTATAATGCCTCTTAAAGCGTTTTATTTCTTTCCTAAAAGTAAAAACAAAGCCCTGTTACAGAGAACATCACTTGCAGCCCGAGGCGTTGATCAGTTATTTTGCCTTGCAAAGTGCACAAAATTAATTTGTAGCAGCTTCTGATAAGAACATACAATGTCAAGGTCCTGCCTGTGAAAAGCCAAGGAAAGAAGCACTGATAACAATTTTTTTAAAAGATTTGTTAGTGTAAGGAAAGGATTTTCAAGGATGCTACAACTGAAACAGTTGCCAAAACTTTGTCATCTGTGTCAGCTAGAAACCTTTCTCCTCCAACAGAAAGGGTTTTGCTCTCCTCCTGTCCCTCACAGGCTCAGTTTTGCTCTAAGAAATTAACAATGTGGTGAGGCTTCTTCTATAGCTTTTCTCCAGGGCTCTCTTTAATGAGTGAACAAAATCTGCGGCAGAATAAAACAGGGAGCTTAGCAGTTAGTTGTGTAAATGGAAGCAAAGCATTTTTAGATATCCATTCCAGCTGTGCCCAAAACCAGTGATCCATTTTCCGGTGATTTCAGCCTAATTAATTGTGTTGCTGGGCTTCTTCGTAACTTCCTTCTCTCTTAAGGTAGCTACCTATTTATCATCTTGCCTCAGCAGGGATGTCTGCCTATCCCTGTGTGTGAGAGAGAGAAAATACAGCTGCAACTAGCATGTCTTGGCAGACCCATGAAGGCAGTGCTGGTATTAGGAGCTTCAGGCTAGTGCCTAAGCCCTGCTCTGGTCTTACACTAGAAAACAATTTCACTGGAACTGGAGAAGGCGGGAACACCTGGGTGTTTTCTCTATGTTTTGGATATCTAAACAAGTAACAACACAGCTCACTGCAGAGACACGAACAGGCTTATTTTAGTTAGGTACGCTCACACCAGGCATTTCCAGAGGTGAATTTTTTCCTCCCACAGCTTTAATTTGTCTTTGATGGTACATTAAACCATTTCATCACCTTGAATGCCTGTAGTATATTGAACAAACACAAAATCCCAGGGGTTAGTTTTTGATTTTGCACAGAGTGAGGAGTCCATGCTATAACGGGGAAGCACACTATCCAAAAAATACACAGCGGTAGAGTTCGCTCCTCAAACCACTCTAAATAGCTAATCCTGCTATTTACATTTAATTTTAATGCTCCCTACCTCCATGCTGGCGCTGTATTACACAAGAAAGTGGAGCTAGAGAGCATTATCAGCAGGAGAGTTTACTCTCCTAGAATTTAGGGATGCAGGACCACGTCTAGGCTTAGACCTCACTGCATCCAGAGCTCTCCTCTTTGTGGGGGGTGGTGGTGTGGAAGCTTCGCATTCTTTTGCAGCAAAGGAGGCACTCAAAAGGGAGGGGGAGCAAAATGACTGAGGTAATGCTCTGCAGTGTATAAATACAGGCAAATCTCCCCCACAGTCTTCTGGGTGTTAGAGAGGTGGAACTAAGGACTGAGGCAGACTTTTGTGGGGTTTGTTTGGCACTAAAGTTGATTTTGAGCACTTGCAGATTTGTTAATTTATTTTGGTTATAATAGTATGTAAAGTATTTTTCCTTTGCATGAAAAAATCTGTAAGCTACTTCTGAATAGGAATAGCTAGCAAAAGTAAGGCATGCTTAAAAAATTGTTGTTTATTGTAGAGATTAGAGTTTGTCTTTCATTAGACTCTCCTTCTGGTAACACCCTTTGATTTGTAAAGGCTCCAGAGGTTGATGTCATATGTTCATTCCCTCAGGCAGGAGGTGAACCAGCCAGTCAAAGCTCAAGAGACAGCCAGTTCGACACCGAGGAGCAACCCAGAGCAATGTCCCTGGCTGGGGTAAGCTGTCTGGTGACAGGAGCAGGAGGATTTCTTGGCCAGAGGATTGTCCGCTTGCTTTTGGAAGAAGAGGAGGCGCTGGCTGAGATCCGACTGTTGGACAAAGCCTTTAGTGAGGAAGCACTCGGCAGATTTGAAAGTAAGCACCATTTCATGAGGACGGTGTGTTGCAGGTATATGTGTTGCTGTCTCACATGGATAGCTTGGAAGTCCTATCCTCTCCTTCAAAGCAGCTTTGCAGATAGAGGTTTTATTTCTAGGAAGTCTTGCTTTATCCCTCCTTCTCCCTCCCGTTCAGAAATTTAATGTAAAATGAAAACAAGAGTTTTTATTTGTCAGGCCCTGAGGCTTCTCTACATTGGGAGAGAAAGACTGTTCACGCAGTAAACAGGCTGTCTTCAACCTGGCCTCTATTACAACAAAACCCACAGTGCAAAATTAATGTAAAAATCTCACTCTTCTGCTCAGGGGAAAACACAAGATTTGCTACACTGGGCAGGAGGGCAGTGTTATCCAGAGCATGCTGTGCTGGGCTCTGATGTGCCAGACTAGAATGCAGTGACAAAGTTTTGGGTGCAAATTCCAATGGTTTTCTTCAACCTTTGGTTAATTTGGTTAATAGTGATCTTCTGACTGAGAGTTGCGATGAGGTATTTTAAAAATTGTTGTTATTAACGTTACCACAGTTTTCTGGGGTGCAGAACACTTGTTCTAAGAACAGAAGAGATAGGACCCATTTGCAAAGTGCAAGGCACAACTCTGACTTCTTCAATGGATTTTGGAGACAGCACAAATGAGTGATATGCCCAGTGTTAGAAACAGTTTGTGGCAGGGAAAGCAACACAGAGTATTACATTTTAAACGTCCCATTTCCTGGGATACTGAGCACATCTATAAAAAGGCACAGAGGGACCAAAATTCAGTCAAGGTCTTAAGTCCTTACATTACATTTACTCATTAATGCTTTCCTCCATCACACCTTCACCTCAGGACTCTTCTTCTTCTATACAGGCAACTATATGGGAACCCTGATGGAATATCTCCATAAGATTTGCTGAAGAGCCTCAATCTTTCTGTAAAGCATTTAAGTGTCATCAAAGAATAGTAACAGTGCACCATAAACCTGGTATAAATTGCACAAGTCTGTACGATCATTTTATAGAACTCAGACCTCTTCCTCATTAAATCTGATTCAGCATTTCACTGAGGATTTGCTAGATGCCCCTGAGCCTTGCAGCAGCCCTTCCTTCTCTGATTTGCAGAGCATTTCCACAGAGACAAAACCTGCAGCTGCAGTAGAGGCTGAGGCAGCTGGAGTGTGTGTAGTTTAGCACTGATGCAGCAGGGCAGCAACAGAGGCATCTGCACTGCTTTGGGCCAGGAGGGCTTTGTGGGGACATTCCTAGGGAGTGAAAACAAATGTTTGTGTGGGTACAATCTTAGATGAGCTGCAGCAATGGTTTCCCTGTTCCTTTTTTTTTCTTTTTCTTTTTTTTTTGTTAATAGGCAAGCTTTCTACGCTCTTTTCTTATCCTCCCTTCTTCCTCCACTGAGCGCTGCCCGCAGCCCCCCTCTTCCTACTCTTTTAATATTCCTGCTGCCTATCTGACCAGTACAGGAGATTGGGAAAAAAATCAAGTATCAAAGCATTTTTCCCCCCATAAACAGGAACCATAGGCTGGCATTCCAGATGTACTTAAACAGACTTGAACCCCTGCGCTTTGACTGGCAGTTCTTTTGTCTGGATCAGCCCTTGTGGTTACATCTCTCGGGACTACATGAAATATTTCCCTGCCATTCCCTTTCAAGCCCTTCTCTGTCACAGGGACTCCTATTCCAAGTGCAGGGCTGCTACAAAACCTGCAGGGCTGGAGTCTTCTGACCTGCATTATTTTTACTGTGGGGGCTTTTACTTGCTAGCGGATGTTATCTGGATTTCTTGAATACCCAGGAGCAGAGCTGAGTAGGTTTTTTTTTCTCACTAAACTCTTGAGCACCTTGAACCTGCAACCCCTTTGCAGAGTCAGGGTAGAGACAGAAGAGTATGTGTAAATTACAGCTCCTTGTGCCAGGAGACACTCAGGGACACTCCTCTTTCATCCAAATAACATTCCTGCTGAGACCTTGACCATTGCATTCAGTCTGTCTAGAACAGCGGCATTTGCGTTCTTCCACAGCCCTGGGGAGTCCAGGATGATACAATTAATGTCAAGTGTTGCGAGCTGGAGTCTACCCAGTGACGCTGTGTGTCTGAGAATGAGCATCAGGTTGAGCACAGTAGTTAGGTGCCTTGGGTTTCCTACATCCCATCCCCACTTCAGATTTATCTTTCTGCCTTTCCTGTGCTTCCACTTCAACAATTTTTTTTTGTTCAGTACTGCATTGGCACCTCTGACGCAGTTAGAACTCCAGTGTTGTTCTCAAGAGGATTTTGCACTTGTCCTTGTCTCACCCCTCTGCACTTCTCTCCCCTCTCTTCCCGAACCCTCTTTTCATGTCATTTTTCAGAGACATGTTTATAGGTTGTGTGATGCTTGAGCATTGAACCGTTTTGCACTGCTAACACAATACTGATCCAAAATAAAAGGAAAGAGAGAAGGAATATGAGGGGGTTTTTTCCAGGACTCTTTCTGAGAAAAAATTGCTATCTTTTTGCTCAACCTTGCAGACACTAATTTGCCTTTATCGGGATATTCAAAACAGAAAGGCAGAGTGGAAACAAGTAGCTGAACATCCAAGTAGCTGAAAGGGGAACATAATAAACATTTCAGCTTCTCTGGGCTAAAGAAGCAAATAAATTGCTTTACTCTTTACAAACTAAAATAAGATGCAATTTTAAATTTTCTCCTATGAATACACAAAGTAGACCATTTTAATGAACCATCAAGTTAACCAAGAAAATTGAGAGCTCTCAGGAGGAATGCCTTCCCTCATGCTTCATCTCACAGATGTTAGGTCCCCTCTAAAAGAGCACTAAGAAATTCAAGCTAAGAAGTCCCACAGACACTGCTGTTTGCCTGAACTTTAAAAAAGAAAGAGAATTTAGGGCAAATGGTCTGACTGGATTGCTGAGTCAAACACTGCTCATAACAGGACACCGAATTTTATTGAGAAATCATTACATTTCCAGGCAAAAAATACCCCATAGCAAGCAGAGAGTTTGCTTACAATGCACAGGACACAGAAACCACTGGTGAAGTAGAAAAACCTTTCCCGGTGGGTAGGTACTTTCTCATAATTGCTTTATGCAAAAATGGAGAGCTGAGTTCAATTTATTCTGCTCCTTTGATCTGACGCACACGTGCTTTTTGATGCCTGGGCAATGGTTTGTCCAGATGGAAATCAAGTTTCTCTCTGTTATCCACCTTAGACCAAAACCCTTGTCTGTTAGTCATTTCTTGTTTCCTTTCTCTGCTTCCAAGTTCACCTGTAGTTTTCTGTTCACCCAGAGCAAAACAAGATCAATCTGCTGATCCCTGACATGTTGCTAAAGTGAACAAGGCCCACTTACTGTGGCAATTTCTGCTGGCTAAGATCAAATAGAGGAGCAGAGTTCCTGATTCACATCACACACACAAACTGCAAGCCCAAGCAAGGCACAAAGCAGCTAAACAGCAGATTTCTAGTGATTAGTACCAAGTAGTCCTGCCATCAGTTTTGAAAGGGACAGGCTTCTTCTGCACTTTTCCTGAAAGCTTTGATTTGCATGTGTAAAAATTTCTATTTTCCCAACTCTTGCCTGGGCACTGTGATGACTTTGAAGAGGTGACATGTCAGAATTTATGTTGTGAAAACTATCTATGTCTATTTTGGTAATTATTGCAACCCCATGAAACCTTACTCATGGAGAACACCAGCCTAAAAGCCGTACAAAGGCAAATATTTATTAGAGCAAATCTAACTACCAGGTGCTTAACAAAACCCTAGCCCTCATCTGACACTTTTGCATCCATACAAGTAGATTTCAGTATAAACCTTCTGGAAATAGAGTCCTAGAAAATGAATGCACTCTGTAAAATAAAGGAGCGGAAGAGAGAATATGACAATGACTGTGCTGAGAGGGCAGTAACTCTAGATTTAGTAACAGTTCTGCAAACGTTTCACGAGTCTTACATATCAGATGAACTGTCTGTGATGAAAAAAAAGTTTCTCAAGCCCGTTGCATCAGAATAATTGTTAAATCAATGCGGAATTACATTTCAGCATGCTATATAATGAGGTAAAACCATTTTAAAAGATATTCCCACTCAGTTCCAGATCCCAACAGCTACCTCTCTCAGTGTTTCATATTAAAGACATGGGATGAAATACTGCTTGCTTTGGAGCTGGTGATGCACAAGATTTCAAACATGGATGAGGCTAAAAGCTGTAAATATTGATTGGGTTCTTCTCTCATCTAAAAGGGGCATTCGATTATGGTGTACAAAGACAGAGGATCTGCCTGTGCTGCAGAGTCCCTCCCCAGCAGCTGTGCCTGGGGAGCCATCTAGTGCAGCCACAGCAGAGCCTTCAAGAAGACTTGCTGTAATGACACCACCTCCTTAAAAAGTTGTGGGTCGTGCTGAGAAAGTCCTCTCCTCTCCCATGGCATTGCTGCAGCCAGGCCAGCTGAATTCCCAGGAGAGCAGCATTGCCTCAGACTGTAAATGTCTCCAAGTGATTATCCTGTGCTGGCTCATTTGTTGGTGTAGTTCTGGGCTGTAGAAAGGATGCTTCTGCTCAGCACAAGGGAGGGGAAGGATGGCTCTGAGACCTCGAGCTGACCAGGGTCACACACACTAGCTGCTGAGGAGGGAGAGGGTTTAAAAAACAGGAGTTAAAGCAAGCTGGGGCTGAGGTAGCTCATGAGACCAGTCTTGAGAGTTTAGATAAGATGTGCACGCTAAAAATGACCCCACAGCACAGATGCTGAAATGGAGCCAGAGCTGGAGCTAGAAAAAGCACAGTAAGTCCTGGTGAATGTACAAGAAAAAGATGTGTCAGAACTGTATGTAATGCATTAGAAGAGCTGCAATATGGGTAAGGTCAAGGGGCAGAAAGTAGGTGTGAACACATCTCTGTGCTCACATGCTGTGGGTGGAGAGAGATCATTCATCACCTTGAAGACAGGAGCATGCAGTGCCTGGCTTGGGTTAACACATGTATAGCCACACAGTCTTCAGGAGTAGCCAAAGCTACTCCCCTGTGAACTTTAAAATAGTCACACATGAAGGAAGCTTGCTATCAGTGGAAAATATTTCTCTTTAAATATAAAAAAGAAAGAAATGTGTTGAATATTGGCTCCAAATATATGGTAGGTAATGCAACATAGACCTTTATAGCACTGCCACTAGCACTTGAAAATACAGTCATTGGAAAATGCCTTCTGTTCCACCAGCCTTAAAATATCATTCCTGTGCTGGGACGGTCAGCACCTGCCAGCCAGGGCCAGCCCTTCACCGCTCCTTTCAGTGCTTTTCTTAGGATGCCTGTAAACTCTTTTGCTTCATTTTCTGCTTCTCTTGCAGAGTTCAAGGGTAAGACTGAGGTGAAAATCCTGGAAGGGGACATCCGAGATGTGACATTCCTGCACCGTGCCTGTCAGGGAGTCTCCCTCGTCATCCACACGGCTTCCCTCATTGACACCCTGGGCCTCATAGAGAAGAAGTTGCTCTGGGAAGTCAATGTAACAGGTGAGCAGGTGAAACACCTTTCTCAAACCTGTGTCTACTGTTTCCTGCTCACCATCTGCTCAGGAAAGGGAGCACCTGACCTGTGTTTATCTTGAGCCAGGCTAACTGTGTTGTTCTGCATCTTGCACAGACATACCTAAGAATGTAAAGCATGCATACATGCAGCCCTTTGCAGTTCTGGGCCTCTCTACACCCAGTCTCCCACTGCAGGGCACCGCTGGATCTTTTGCTCATGTCAACACGTATGTGTGCCCATACTGAGATCTGCACAGGCTCTGCCTTCAATGGGATAGTCATAAACCCATGTTCAGTGGAACTTTCTGAAATCAATTCACCTCTGAAATACCAATGCCCACCTCAGAAATCAGTCCTTATTCTCCCCCACCATGTAGCATCCCTACCTGTGTGCATTTTTCAATTTTTACAAACACTGCGGTTACAGCAATGTTGCATTGATAACATCACAGAGCCTGTGGCTCTTTGCTTCCTATTCTTTTTCTTCTCCCTTTTCTCCTTTTCCTCCCATTTGCCATAAGGTCTGTGTGTGCAAGAAGGCAGTTGAGAGGATCAAGGGCTCTCCCGCCTTGAGTTTGTGATTAAAAATTCGCCAACAAACTCAAAGCTATGGGAGGGAGGGGTTTCAGTGACTCATTGATGGGATCTCCCCTTCTACTGAGGAACTCCAGTTATTCCTGAAAAGACCAGAAGAAGGGCAAGTTTTTGGCTTAGGAATGGCCTGTGTAGCATCAGTTACCAGGAAATTTAAATGTATTTCCTAAAAGAACAACTTCACCCCACTCCCTGCGATCCCAAAACTCTCTATGCCTTTCAGAGAACCGGTACTGCCTAACCTGCATGCACGCTGAACCTCCCTGGCTGTGTTGCTTCAGCAACCTGGGGGAGATTTGGGAAAGATTTTCTTATTTACATGGATAGTTTTCCCAGTTCTATGTTTCTCTCTTCCACAGAGACAGGACTTCTTCACAGAAAAATAAGGAACATACCTCTACAGGCACCACTTTACAAATATTGATGGCTACTCACCAGTGTTCAGAGCAAGAGAGAACTCTTTGTGGTCAAGTTGTCTCTTACATGCACCTTAAAAACTGTGGGATGGCATTTTAGTTGTTTTAGCCTGACTTATTGCCAGAACTTTTCATTTCTGCTCAATCAAAGTCACAAATTGTCAGTAACCACAAATTAGAGCCCAGTGGGCAGCCTCTTAGGTCCCTGCCAGGAGGAAGAGCAGAGAGCCAAGTTCCTGGAAACCTATGCATTGGGTAGTTTGAAAATATACAGGGTCGGTAGTTCAGAAAGAGGATTTGTAAAGCTCTGTCTTTATGACCATACTGCTGCTGCAATCACTTTTCTCATAGCAGAATGTGCTGCCTACATCCCTGGGGAAAAATAATAATAATAAAAAAACTCCAAACAAACAAACAAAAAATTAAACAAATATTGAAATATCTCCAAACCAGAAAGCTTTGTAAGCTCTGACCCCCCTTCTCTACCCTCATGCCAACAGTGTCTGCCTATGGGTGAAAAAAGCCCACTGGGCCAGTGAGGGTTAACTGATAACATTTGCTAGAACGAAAGCACAAGCGAGTCCTGCTCCCAGAGCAAACTGACCCTAAGCTCAGTCAGTAAATACTGCTGCCCCCTTTTCCCTATTTCCCTCCATTTTCACTCCGATGCTCTTCTGGCTTTCTGGCCACC
Organism: Oxyruncus cristatus; assembly: GCA_013399855.1. Classification (NCBI taxonomy): domain Eukaryota; kingdom Metazoa; phylum Chordata; class Aves; order Passeriformes; family Cotingidae; genus Oxyruncus; species Oxyruncus cristatus. The sequence goes on from VXAY01002641.1 coordinate 1,469,971, forward strand.
CATGACACTGCTATGTACTTCATAGGCTTGCAGGATGGAAGTTTTGTTTCTCCTAGAGAATAGAACTTTTATATTATAAATGTTTCAAGAAATCAGACATGGATGTTCACAAAGCAGAACGGAAGTGAACAAGTTAAACTCGCCTTGATGCAGGGCTTAATTCTGGGTCAAATGCCACACAATGCCTCAGTGTAAAAATATCTTTTTAGGAAGGAAGGGAAGCAAATTTTTAAAAGGAAGGGAATAAAGAAACTAATAAAATATAGTCTAAACAGGTTTGGTTTCATTGAATGTACTTCCCAGTTCAGGACAGGATTCTTCAAGCTGTAGGGAGGAGAGATCTGGCCAAGCTCAGGCCAGAGATGCTGTTCTGATCCAAAAAGCCCTCTTTTTCCTTCTTTGGGAGCTCTAGACTGACTTGCATGTTTCACTTTTGAAGGTACTCAGCTACTGCTGGAGGCATGTGTCCGCTGTAACGTCCAGCACTTCATATACACCAGTACCATAGAAGTGACAGGCCCAAACTGCAGAGGTGACCCAATTTTCAATGGTGACGAAGATACTGCTTATGAGAGTACATCAAAATTTCCTTACGCCCAAAGTAAGAGACTGGCAGAGGATTCTGTGCTGAAAGCAGATGGCCAGGTGCTAAAGGATGGTGGCACACTGATGACTTGTGCCCTGAGATCCATGTACATTTTTGGAGAAGGATGCCCATTTCTTCAAGGTCATCTGGATAAGTGCCTGTTGAACCAAAACATCTACCTGCGCTTCTCCAGGAAGGAGGCCTTGGTGAACCCCGTGTACGTGGGGAACATCGCCTGGGCACATGTGCAGGCGGCCAAAGCCCTGAGAGTCCCGCAGAAAGCCAAGCATGTCAGGGGGAAGTTCTACTACGTCTCAGATGACACTCCTCACATGAGCTACGCAGACCTAAATTACGAGCTGACCAAGGACCTGGGGTTTGGAATCGAGCCCCAGCTCCCCATGCCTCTGACAATGCTGTATTACTTCTCACTGCTGCTGGAGATCGTGAGCTTCTTGCTCCGGCCCTTTGTCAGATACATCCCCTCCACCAACCGTCACCTGGTCACCCTCCTGAACACTCCATTCACCTTTTCTTACAGAAAAGCACAGAAGGATTTTGGCTATGTGCCCCGCTACACGTGGGAAGAGGCCAAGCAGCGCACTGGGGAGTGGCTTGCCTCTGTGATCCCCCAGCGAAGGCTGTACTTGCACAGCAATGCTGCCTAAGCCTAAAGAGAAGCTGAAACCCAACTAAACGAGTAGGGCCACCAGCTAGAGGAGAGCTGGGGGAGCAGCAGCAGCAGATGACTACAAAGCATTTAAATTAATACTTCGTGTAACAACCCACTGCCCCCCCCCCCCCCCCATCCCCAACCTCAGAATAAATAAAAGTGAAATGTTCATTTGTTTATCAAGTACAGGCTGATGTGGGTAAGTTTACTGTATAGTCCACACACACTTCTACATCTTTGCAGCACAAAGACATACTTGAATAAGATTCCACACAATCCATGGTGTGAACATATCAACCCTTCTTTCACCCCAAGCCACCTTTAAGGCTTTTGCAAAGCACAACTTTTTCTAGAGCTATGATTTCTCTTTACAAATATGTGCCACTCAGCTACACCCCATTCACTCAGTGCTGCTTGCCAACCTTACCAAACACGCAGCAGGCAGAAGCCACCTGATTGCAAAAGCTGTTACAAATCTTACTCACTTTTTTAAGAGTGTTGTGCCATACACCTGACAGCCAAACTTTGAGCCCTGTAAGCATTGTGAGGCCAAAAGTACAAGGTAAGTGCAATACAGTTTCAGTAACGACAGTGTGTGGAGGGATAGAAGGGGGAGATTTGGTCAAGTGAATACTTTCTTGTAAATTCTCATTTTCCCAGTTACAAATTTTGCAATAAATCTGATGGATGTCCAGCAGAACAGCTTCAAGAAAATGAAAGGGAGAAAAATATTGCAGGACAGCCTTGGTCCTCTGCAGAGTCAACGTATTTGTGAACACTGAGGAAAAGTAAACAGTGCTGAAAAAAAAATCATGCTATTGCCAGGATTCAGCTGGGAACAAAGGCTAACCTTAGCAAACAGGTGCACATGTGCTGTTCCCATTCTATTCTGATGGCCACATGAATTTCTGCAGAATGTGTAACTTGACTTTCAGGCCAAAAAATTCAGATCTTGTCTGAACAAACAGATATCCAGTGTTTGTTTCTTCAGCGTATGTCTCACTTGTTGAAAACAACTCTAAGAGATGGGAATTTTTCTGTTCTGTTCAGGATGGTGTGAACAGAAACATTTTACCTGACGCAGTACTAATGTAAATAAATCACAGTTCCAGAGATGCTGACAGCCGAAAGTCTGTGCTGACTAATTATTCAGTGCCCCAGACATTAGATAGTCCCAGTGCAAATATTACTGTTTGCTTTAGTAACATCTTTGGTTAACTGTGTAAGATCTGAAGCAGTACAATACCAGACACCAGAACTGCCAGTCATATTCTGAGGACACAGAGATAAGTTTTCCAGTCTTCCATTGAAGGCCTTGTAAACACTTAGCAAAATAGTACTGTGGATGTTATTTTGAAAGCCACTGCTTCACAGATCGCCGTGCCATTGTCTTCACCCTTCTCCACTGAGCAAGCAGTACCCTTAACACCTCCATCAGAGTTTCTCATCTATTAGTGAGCACACAGATCTCCCCCATTCTGAAGGAGACTTGTCCCCAGCTACACTGCCTGCTGATAATACCTCCGGAAACTGAATGGAGAGTGATGAGATTTTCAGTAATTTTAAGCATACAGGACTTGAAATTTGGAATTAGAAACTTCTGGGTAGAATCTGTATCAAGCAACCTTATGTGTGCACTGAAATTTATCAAAAAAATAAAGGGCATTAACACATCTGAGTTTGTTCATGGCAACACTTTGTTAACTAGCTGTATAACCACTACTAGAGACCCTCATGCCTCAATATCATGTTAAAAAAACCCTAAAGATGTTTTTAATAAATAAACTAATTCCCCACGATTTGGTCCAACCAATCTTATGGCAGCAGTTTACAAAGGTCCTGTCCCATCCCTTTGCCCATGAGCAAAGTCAACAAGAACAGCCCCAGGTACTTATGTCTCAGCTGCTCCAGCGTTTCAGCGTAAGCTGCAGACCCACACAAAAGGACAGCACAGGCACACATGCTCTCTGTTTTCCTCTCTTTGCTCTACCAATTGGGTAAGAAACTGTGACCAAAGCACCTTCCACTGTCACAGCTGCTAACTCAAGCAAACTTAAGCAAGAGCCAAAGTTTACCCTTTTTCTGTGAATTATACGGTATTTTGAAGCAAAAGATGCTGACAGTGAGTAAAGGAGCAGCAGAGCGGTGGCATGGAGCAACCCAACACACAAATCTTGTGGGTCAATGTTCCCAAGGCATACAAAAGCTCTCAGCAGGCCAAGATTAAAGGCACTCTGTTCCCAAGCTGTTTTGTTCCTCGGGCTCATTTTGTAGCTCCTTCTGCCTTGAAGGCAGTACCCAGGCTCACTCCCTTTCCTGTGTATCCGGTCACTAACCAGAAGATAAAAGATCCCAAGTGTCCTGGCCAGTTTTGCAGATCCCATACCTACCCTTCCACGCAAGTTCACTAACTTCAAGCCCTTATTTCTCCACAGACACGCAAATGGCCCACCTGAGCTTCTGAGGTCTCAACCCTCCCCTGCTCTGCCCGTCCTCTACACATTTGGCTTTTGCTCTCTCTGTTGGCCAGCTCTCTGGGGACAAGGGAACTTTATGAAAGGAGTCTCTAAGAAAAGTTTTCTGCTTTTGAGGGAGCTGAAGTATTTCTGCAATTCTTCTCCAGCCTTTAATGCTATTTTTCATCACTGCCAAGCCATAGCCTGATATGGTGCTATCACAGAGGCTGGGATATGGGCTTGGGTTTCCATCTGCTTGTGAGGAGACTCCTTAATTCCCCCCTCCCTTGTTCAGAAATGTGATGATTCACCTTTTCTGCCATGGTAACATAATCAAATAACCCGAAGGAACACTTCCTCTCTCTTAGTCAGGGCAGCTTCCAGGAGATGTTTGGAGAGAAAAGGAAGAGGCACAACCACTTTAGGTGCTTCTGCTTTAAACCCTATCAGAGCATTAGCACATCCTTTCAGGCCTCAACTCTTCCTGCAGCCATGACATTACACTTCAGTTCCCCATGCTTTCTTCCCCACCATTCCCTTCCATGGACACTGTTCCTCTTCCCTCCCCTAGACACACACTTCTATTTTACTTATTTCCCTCTATGCACACCCTGTTCCGCTCCACTCCTCTCATGTATTTTTTTCCCTCCAACCTCCATTGTGCCCACTCTGTTTCCCTCCATTGTATTATGGCAAACTGTTGCTGAGTAGAGGGGGATAATCATTGCCCCCCGTCTACTTACTGGCTATGCTCCTGTTGACATAGCTTAGGATACTGTCCCACCACCTTTGCTGCTGAAGCACATGCTCCCTCACATCCAGCTTAATGTCCACCAAGACTTTCAGATTTTTTCAGCAGAGTTTCCCCCAGCCAGTCAGCCCAGCTCTGGCACACAACTTTGCATCAGTCCCTGTTGAATTCTGTCAGGTTTTTGTGGGCCTGTTCCTCCAGCCTCCATTGTAGCTCTGAAAGGCAGCTTTGCCTTCAAGCCTGTCAGCTGTTTCCCCCACTTTGGCGTCATCTGCAGTCCTGCCAAGAGTGCACTTCACTGCCTCCTTTTCTCACCAAAAGCCTCTTTTCCATTCATCTCTGTATGTACTCTGTTCCCCTCCAGAATCTCCATTTCTGTTTCCATTTCCATTCCCCTCTGGGCCTCTCTGCAGTCTATGGGCCTCCAGTCACCACTACTCATATCCTGTTCCTTTCCAGTTGCCAGCTTTCACTCTGTTTCTGGGAAGAAGGCTCTGAGCTGGCCACAAGCCTCCAAAAGACTCCCAAGTACACAGAATTCACAGCCCTCTGAGTGCTGCTAGTAAAGCTACAGGTCAGCTTCACGTATTTACATATACACAGTTGCCTCCAGCGTTGAAAAAGGCTCTCAGGATTTATGAGACAAAACCCTGCTGAAGGTGGTTATCAAACACTGCTGAGAAAAGCAAAAAGGTGTTTAACACAGTAACACCCATTATTTTCCTAGGCTAATCATATTTCACCCTAATGTTCAGTGAGACCAAAGTGGTGGGTGCAGCCATGGCTCTGTCACTGAAGGAGCAGTAGAAAGGGCAATCCAGGCACATGGAAATATAGCAGGAAAGGAGGGGGGAGAACAACAGAAACAAAGCTGCTACTTAACAGGGGAAGGCACTTAGCACATCAAAGAGTTGGAATATTACAACACATACTGGGGTTTAGCAGAGGTCCTAAAATACCCACAGATGCTGCCAGAGAGAAAAAAGGACGATTTTTCTTCTGCAGTTCAGTGACTTGTTTCCCAAATGCAAGCTCCCATTGCCAGAGTCTACTTTGCCATTTTTGCCATCTCAGTAGGACAGTGGGATCTTCTAACATCTCCAAGAGCCTTATGCCCAACAATAGATTTAGAAATGCTAAATTCCTTCTTTGCTGAGCTTCTTTCCTATTTCTTGCTACCATATCCCTTCCTTCAATCCCCATGACAAGTCACTCCTGCTGACAGGGTGCTTATTCCCCACTTCTGTTCCTACTCTGACACACCCTCCCACCTCATCAGCAACGTATTCATACTATGATGGATACGTTCTTCTTCCCTTTGTGATCTCTTCCTTCTTTTAATCACACCATAGAATTTATAATCGATTTTTTTTTTTTTAAAGGTGATGCACCAATGCTCACAGTCCCATGGGAAATGCTGTCCTGCTGTCCATTTCAGGTGAAATTTATAGTTCTACTTGAGATGTGTCTTGCTTTGGAAACACTTCCCACACTCAGCACACATAAAGAGGTTTTCTCCTGCGTGGACTCATTGTTTTCTGTTGGGGTGAGCACTCTGTTTGAAGCACTTCCCACATTGGGAACATATATAGGGCTTCTCAGCCTTGTGGGTTTGGTGGTACGGGGCGAGTGCTGAGAAATCCCTGAAGTCTTTTCCACATTGCATGTATTTCAAGGATGTCTCACCACTGTGAGTTTTTTGGTGATTCCCAAGGTGAGAGCGTCACCTGAAGCTTTTCCCACATTCAAGAAAAGAGTAGGGTTTTTCTCCTGTGTGCATTTTTCTGTGGGAGTCCAGTGGGAGCTCACCACTTGCTGCATATTAAGGGCTTCTTACCTGTGTGAGTTCTCTGGTGTTTAATCAAATCAGAGCTCCACCTGACACCCCTGTTACATTTGGGGCATTTGTGGGGTTTCTCTGGGATACATCACACTGATGAAGATTTGATGTCTGACTGATGATTTTTTCTGTATCCTGTATCCAGAGTGATTGTTATATGTAGCATGTGGAGAAGGATGACACTGAGGCCCTCAAGAGCCTGTTCTAGATGAATGCCATCATCTTGTCTCTCCCCAGAGAGCTCTCTCTGGTGCATCTCTGGCATGTGCTGGTTCTTATAGGCCTCTCCCTTGCTACATCTCTGGAAAGCATTATCTTCAGATGCCTCTGGCAATGTCTCATATTGTTTCACGTTCTAAGGTTTGTCTGCCAGGGGACCTTCATCTTCATTCCCACTATTTGTCCCCTCATCTTGATGAAGCCAGCAGGAATGCTCAGCAAGAAAGCAATATAGGGACTTAAAGACTAAGCCTTTACTAAAGGCTAGTTTAAGGTTGGACTCAGAGGACAACACCTCTTCTTCACACAGGGATTCGGGATTGTTTCCATCCTTAATCTCTGATGATTAATGATACCTTGGTCTTGCCTGCAAACTCAACAGAGAAGTGACTTTGTTGGCTTTATGTTACAAATGTACTGAATCACTCTGGTATATTCCTCACCTTTGGGGATGTTGGTAGGGACTTCCCGGGGAGCTGCCTGGTCAGGGGGCTGGTGGTGCCCGGTGCCACAAGCAGCTGGTGGGTCAATGCCCCAGTGTGAAATAAGACCTCAGGGTGAGGGCAAAACCACAAACATGATGAAGACACTTCAATTTGCAGAAAGGTCTCCCTGTGCTGAGCTTCTCGTAGCCCCCTGGTGCTGTATCCACTTCCCTGCAGCACCTGCTGGTGCAAAACTTGCCTGACAGTAGCAAAGGAAGGAAAACATAGGGCCTTCATTATTTCTTTTCAGTTGTATTTTTGTGGTGTGGTGGGGATTTTTAGGCCTCTATTTAATTCTTTATTTTTTTGTTTGGTGTCAGGGTGCAGGGAGGGCTGGCAGAAAGTGGAGAGATGGATCCAAGCATGCACCCACCCTGAGTTTGCATCTGTGTTGTCTTTCACTTCAGGTGTCTGCTCAAAATAGTGGAGTGCCTGTACTAAAAAATACTGAAATCCTGAGGGAATGGGTACCTGAACACCCTACCCTGATGCTCAGTGGAGAGAGCCTGTGAGTGTTCTTACCTAATAACAAACACAAGCCAATAAAGGTATTCTGAGGGACACCAAGAGGGAGAACAGGCACATTTCCTGCAGAGTGGCTGATTTGCTGCACATTTACACTTCACTCTACTTTGCAGCTGCTTGTTTATATACTCTTACAATTGGCAGGTTAGCAAAATGGCAACCAAAATGTACTTGATCGGTAAGAGTCTTATTATTTTTAAAGCTAGCTGACCAGTACCATTCATCTAATTTAATTAGTTTGTTTGGCAATCAGTAAAGCAAACTATTGGTTATCAATGAAGCTCCACTGTCAACAGGGTCGCAGTCAGTAAGAAAAATTTTGCTTCTGTAAACACACTGGAAAGAAAAAGTTAAGGCTCCTTTGCTGGAAAGGTGTTTATTTACCCTACAGGTCTGCAGAAAAGGCAGAAGTAGCAAAGATATGGCAGCGATAATTACATGCTACAGACAAATTAATGACTTCTGCTTCCAGCAGGTAAAAAAAGGTAAGTTTAAAGCTGTTAAATAATTTGTCACTACAGGGGACAGATTTTTGCTTGCTAAAAGGGAACAGGAACTCTATTAATGCATATTTTTCATAAATTTAAGAATACTGAAGAAGTGCCAGAGGAACAGAAGCAAAAGTGGCTATCATGTCAATATCAGAAATACCTGATTGGCACTGATATCACTAATGTAGGATATAGTCAATGGAGGGCAGTCGGATAGTAAATGCCAAATAGCATGTTTTCATGAAGAATTCATTTTGTCAGACAAGCATGACACTGGTATTCTGAGTGCATTGCAGATTTCAAATAATGATAAAGTTTTGATTTATTATTAGATGAAGTCTGATTTACACATTTTCATTTTACATTATGACATAAATCAATACAGACTAAATGATAAAAATCACAGAATAAATGTTAACTTTCTCAACTATGATCTTTAAATCAAATCTGCATTTTAATTTTTGTGTTTTTTAAAAAAGCTTTGGCTCAATTTATAGGCTTGGTGCAGAAACACAGTGTGAAACATCATGTATAGCCTCTGTTATGCAGGAAACCAAGAGTAACAATGATCTTTTTGCCTGAAAAATCTGTCACTTATACATCTAGATATAACGGATTATAGCAGCTGTGAAGCCAATTTGGAAAGTGGGAGTACAGTAGGATACATTTCAAAAGACATCCTTGTTTCACCGATTCTTGTCATGACTCCTGTAGTCCCATGTAATATTCTTCTCCCTCTCTAAAGCTCTCCATCTGCATCTCCATCTCAGTTCAAAAGCCACTGGAGAACCAGACTTCCTGTATGGCTGTGCAATGGATGTCTTAGTCATACCAGTGCTTGCTATTTCTAGATGTTCCTCATTCACATAACTAAACTTCTCCTATTTCTTAAATAAGATGTGTCTCTCCAGTACTAGCAGCAAGCACAGAATATTAAGTAGTTGAGGATTAATCTGTGAAAGGGAAAAGGACACTAATCAAAAGTAAAGAAGATCTATTAAATCTCCATCTTGGTTCTATTACTGGTGCCACTCAATTCTGTGAGTGTCAGCTGGGCTGGTAGGGGGTATATTGTCATGTGGCCAGAAGTTCCTGAGAGTGAGATGCTCAGAGACTAGTTTGAACTGGGGAGCTCATGGGGCCGGGCTTCTCTTCTTGTCAAGTTTATATCCCATTTAAAAAATGCAGAGAACTCTCTAGGCACCGTTAGGTCTACAAAACTGGTTTCTTCAAGTACACTTGTCATCAGTGGATGCACTTGCTCTCACCAATGCAGAATCACAGGAATGGGTGGGAAAGAGCACTGTAGAGAATGAGGGCTGAAAGTTAAGCACTGCCCTGCAATAGCATGTATCTTCCATCAAAATGCCCGTCACTAAGTTCAAGACAGTCACTCTCGTGGCAGGCTTCTTTTGGTCCATCTTGCAACTGATGTCTCTTGTCTATGGGGCTCTTGAAATAAACTCTGGCACACAGGTACTCCTGGAGCAATGGTCTTTCTGGCCAGCCACAAGGAATAATTAAGAGATGAAAACTGTTCGACCCTGAGCACAGCACAGTAGGTTTTGCCTGTAAGAATTGGTTGAGGCACAGTTTTTGCAGTGTTTAAATTTTCTTGCTTCTAGGGACTTTTCCTCAATACCTTTAAATCTACTGGTTATATATTTACAGAAAAGAAGTAGTTACTTTCATGATGATCTCATTTACTTTGACATCTCTGTTCATGGTGTTCCTACAAAAGAGGGAAAGGAACTAAGAAAATTTCACAGCAGGAGCTTGATCACCTCTAGTAACAAGCTCTGTGATAAACTGCAGACTGACCAGGTCCCACCGCAGGGTGTAGATCCCAGTTGGCATCTCTCCACCTGTCTATACTGCCAGTGACTCTCTGCCTGGATTGAGGTTTGGGATCTCCAGGGAGCAGGCAGAGGTGCTGTGCTATGCTGGACATCAGTGCCCAGGCTGCTGATGGCAGAGTGCAAAGTTTGCTGCTGTACTGGAAAGGCAGGTGGGAAGTAGCCACGGACAGATCTCGGTGAGGTCCCAGGGTAAGGATTAGGTCCACATTCCTGTCTCGTCACCCTTTCACGGGGGAAAGTGTTTAGGAAAAGGGATGTCACGGACCGGCCGCTGGGTGGGGTGAGTGCAATATAAACCTGTGACTTTTCAGTGTGTCCCCTCTCCGGAGCTCCTGGGTAAGACACAGCGGGCAGAGCAGGATCTGAGCCTTGGACTTACTCCGCTGTGGCATCCTTTGCTTAGAAAAGGAGTTTATGATAAGCTATTCGATAGGATTGATGCTTGCTTCACACCATTTAAATCTCCTGGCTCTGTTGGTCTGTGCCTCTTACTACCACAAGATGGTATCTAGCGATAATTTCTCCTCAGTTGCTCTGTGAAGCCCAACTTAATATTCTGACTGTGCAGTTTCTGTCTTCACAAGGTCTGCACTTCTATCACAAATAACACAGTGCAAGGTTGCTGGTGCAGACGGCCTGCTACTGGGTAGAATGGATTCAGACAGACAGAGACAAACGATTAACCTGATACATCACGTGCAGCATTCACACAGCATTCATCTCACCTCCTCTCCTAACATTCTCAGCTGCCTTGAAACCCATGTCTAGCCCTCTTACAAGGCAAAATTTCACAGTGGAGTTTAAGGGAATGGCTTGATGCATCTATTTCGAGAAAAGGTCTTGGGTTCATCCTCTAAATATTGCTCCAGTGGGAGTGATGTCATGTGTAGCTGTGACAACAGAACAGTTAGAGCACAGCTGAGATAGCGTCTGGAAGAAGGTCCCAAACCCAGAGTGCCACTGTCTAGCTTTCTAACTTTGTCTGAGAACAAACTGGTTCATTCACTGGAAGTCTGCATGGGTCTGTACAAGCAGGTAGGTAGCACAGGATTAAAGAATCCACAAGTTTCTCCCTTCCCTCCTTCCTTCAGCACTCCTGCAGCAAGAAGTGGAATAATAACGGGTGATAGAATCGAGGTAGAGTGTATGAATCCCATTCATTATTCTCTTCTGAGTGGAAAAATTATCCTGGTCCTATAAGGATTTGTGCAAGAATCCAGAAGTAATTGTGAGACTCATATTTATATCACAGAACATTTTACTTGCATGCCATGCTATTGAGTGTTGTGTTTTATACTTGGTTATTGTGAGCCATCTCACTAAAAACAGGATGTTGCCAATTGTTTGAACCAGAACAGTCGACAGGACAAATTGCCTGGTATGTCTACTGGATGAAGACCCATGTCTGCTTCAGATTTAATTTTTTTAAAAAATTTGCTTTCTAAAGCAACTTGCCCTTACTTCAGCATTTGTAGCAATGCTCATGGTGAGCTTAATGCAGCAGTGCCCACCCTTGATCATTTCATGGTACTGGAACTTCTGCCAGATTGGGAAATATGCCAAGTCTTCTTTTTATTTTATTTTTTCAGGGTGTTTTTCATCATTCTGAAAGAAAAGGAAAGGGCCTGGAAATATTAAACTCTGAGTGACTCAAAGGCTCAAGATTTAAAAAAAAACCCATAAATGAAGACATGGAAAAAATCTTCAAACTTATTATTTAGAAGTAATCTCATAATTCTTGCAGCCTGACTCACAGTTTTTGAAAAATCTAGGTTGTCAAGTAGCTAAACTACAGTCTTTTCTCACCAGGAGCCAGTTGAAATCTCACAGAGGTTACCAGATCCTCCTGATCAGGTGTTTCTGCACCCCTCCCAGGAAGAGGGCTCCGCACAGTTCGTGTCCACATCACAAACTCATCTCCATCCGTTGTGTTGATTTCCTGATGTGCTCGGGGCAGACTGCACTTGGCAGGCTCTTCTGAGCTTTGCTGACTCTTGAAACAGGGAACTTGGCACATCCTGGCAAGTTATGCAGAGGTGAGCAAAGGATGTTCTGCATTTGTGAGGCAGACTGCAAGTGTCAGTTTGGAAGTCAGTCTGACACTACTATCAAAACCAAATCATGACTTACGAATTTTGAGCTGACCAGCCTGGATACGCCTTCAACACAGAATACAGCAGCCAACAGAGAGGTGAGGAAGGTGGTACCAGCCCAGATCACACCCAGCCACATTAGTACCCTTTTCCAATAGCTCAAGCTGGCAGAGAAATTTCTACAGCAGGGGTAAAATATGGATGTAGGCAGAGCATCTTTCTGATGCAGCTAACAAGCATCTGGCATGGAACATGGCCTGTTCAGAGGGAACATATCCAGGGCTACGTGCTGTGCTCTGTGAAGGGGTGGGTGTGCTTTCTCCATAGACTTCTATTAAGAAACAGCATGAGCAGGATCTGGAGGAAGTTGGAGGCAGCATATTGAAAGGTTTACTTAGGCAACACACTGGAAAAGCAGCATTTGTGTATTATTTAAGCTAATAAAAAATCAATGTGATGATGTCTCCTGGATGTGGCGGTAAATTTTTCACTGATGTCACTGAATTCATCAAAGTTTGCTTCACAGTAAAGCAATTAATTCCACAATTTGATGGCTGGTGTGTATTCAAAGAATTTGGGGATTATTTTCCTCTGGAAAATTTCCACTTTAGTTGTAAAATATCTAATGAGAACCTGAAAAGCTAACCTTGCTGTGATACAAGTAGAAATACAGTGTCTGAGCTTGACACAGGGTTTTAGCGGGCTGTAATACTAGTTTGACAAAAAAAGGTTGCCCAAGAAATACTGGTTCTAAGATTTGAGCACACTAACAGCAATAGTCCATAGATTCATTGAGATTATCTGCCTGGCTAAAGTGTACAAAATGTATAACCACGTATCAGGGCAGATCAAAGAGCGCACTTCCAAAAATGCCAGAGAACTGTCAGAGAAATCCCTTAATGTGAACTTTAATTAGTATAGAAATAACCCATAGACATAAAGCACCTCAAATAATATTAGGAGATGTACCCAAACAAAGGACAAAATCAGAATATAAGTGTATGCAACAGACAGTATCTTCAGAGATTATCTCTCCGAGGGTACTGATGATCTTTATTGATGATCTTCACTTATTTTGCTGTGTAAGAATCATTGCACGAAGGACTCTATTTGTGGTCTGTACCATTCTTTTTAGTATCATATTCTTAGTTATTCGGTTTTTCTTCAAAAACAAGTCTTGAGATAAAAAGAGATTGGTGTCCTATGAAGCACACTGTGCTTCAACATATTGCAATCTTTCTGATTCAGCCACAGCAAACCAGTGTTGAAAGATCATTGGATAACCATGTTAGAAAACTTAATAGAAAGTATTTTGATGACTTTCTATTTATCATTACTCAATCAGCATAGCAAACATGAACAAATTGCTCCCATCTATGAAGATACAAAAGCCTTTTTTTTTTTCTTTACCCACTGGCATTTTACACTTGCCCTGCCTTAGAAACAAATAATAAAACAAAGGAAAAGGATTTTGTAAATTCAGCTCTACATTCAGAGACCCCATAGGTGCTCTAGAACACAGGACAGGAAAGGACCTCCTGCATTCTTAATTCAGGTACCTGAAATTGCAGGCAAGCCCACACCATCTTCCCTTCAGCAGCTTTCTACTTCTCCACGTTTTCTGCTTCTAGGACTTCATTGTCAGAAATGATTCAGATATATTGCAGATACATTGACACATTGCAGGTATGAATTTGTGTGGGGTTTTTTTGGGGCAGATTTGTCCTCCAGGAAAAACAGCCTTTTCTTCCTCTCCCAGGATGATAAATCACTTAATGTTTTGTGGACAGAAGTTATCCCCTCTGTCAACCTTCCATTTTGCCAGGCTAAACTCTTCTCACCTCTCCTGATGCCAACTCTCCATTCCCTGGTAAGCTTCAATGCTCCTGTCTTACACCTGTTCCACTGAGACAAGCTCTTCTAAATGCAGGTGACCAGAACCATACACGATATCTCAGATGTGTTCATCCTGCTTTCTACAACACTGACACTTCCTTGGTTTCATCAGAAATACCCTTTCAGTGCATGGATGCTTTGCCAATGCCATGAGGATCTTTGACAGAGCCTGTTCTGCACACTGACAGCCTCTATTGAGTCGGTAAGTGACTGGACTAATTCCTAAGAACATTCCCCCTCCCTGAATGTCAAGGTCTATTAAATACAAAGATAACCACCTATGGCTCAGGAAGCTGTGTATCATTCCAAGGTACATTTGTAAAGTATCAATACTTACTTTCCTGCTCTTGTGTAGGAATTTGCTCCTGATCAGACTTGAGGTTAGACAGATCTTAGTTTTGACCCAGCACAACCATTTTTTTATTTTCACTTGCTTTTTTTCATCCTGCATTGGTGATCTGTGTATTACAGCTGACTATACCTTCTGTATTTTCAAACTGTTACTGATTTCAGACTGATGACATCCCAGATTATAGTGAAAGGTTTTGTTCTTAGTCCCTGGAGAAACAAGTTTGCAGTTTGACTTTTTATCTTCTACTGTTCTAGGCCTCAAGATTATTTGATCCTTCATTCTCTCTTTTAACTATTCTTTCTAACTTTCTCCTACAAACCAATTCTTCTTGCCATTACAGAAGATTTGTCCTAGTAACAGGATTCAGTGACATTCATTAAAACACCTAGAAAGTTTCCTTCTCCATTCTGTACATCCATTTCCTCTTTATCCAGTTCCTTATCCACTGTGCAGCTCTTGTATTCAACTTTATATTTTCCAGACAAACTAATCAAGGTGCACTATTGCATACATTACTGGGGTTCAGCTACATGAGATGTAACATACATCCTTCACCTGGAAAATGACAGATCTCATAAAAAGTAGCACCTGATTACCCTGAGAACTTCAGTATTCCAAGTTAATTCTGCATCTTCAGGGACTCTTTAATTCAAAACACATTCTGTGGCCTCACAGATGGTTCAAGTTGAGCCAGAAGCTCTGTAAAGGGATTCACAGGAATGCTGGACATGATCCACACACCAGTTATGGATGGGTCTATCTGTCCACATGGGAAATCTTCCAGCACCTCACCTCCTGGAACCCATGCACAGGCCTCTGCCTCAGCTGCTGTATCAGACTGCAGGCATCCATTTGTATTCTTTGGGCCTTCCTCCACTGATTTCCTTGCTCAAGCAACAGCAAGGATTGGTGAAGAGATGGGTGTGCACACCTACACAGCACCAGCTTGCGGAAGGGACAACTCGAGGGCCTTCTTCCATTTTGTTGCTGTTCATACAGGACTTCTGTGTGACCTCACAGCAACACATCATGCTATTTTCCCAGTCATCCTTTCTGGTTTACATGGCAACAGATACACATCATACCTGTTGCCTGTGACTACTTGTACAACGGAAACCATGTAAGAAAGCAAACAGTGAAATTATTGGTACGCATGGACACACAGGGCTTTTTTCTTCCTCCTCAAATCCTTCCCCGAATTTTTACCTGCAAGTAAGTTTGACTGTATGAGTGACTGCTCTTCTCAAACCTTTTCACATGGGAGTTGGCTCAGTTTGAAATATTGTCAAAAAGACTCTTGCTCTTCACATTAAAAAGAAGAACACCATCAACAAGCTTCACACATCCCACATGTGAAGCAGCACAGATAGAGTAATGCTTCCTTTCCAAAGCCCACAGAAAGCACTGAGAGAAGCCAACTCCCTGAGCTACAAGATGAAGGCTAAAAATAACCCATTAAAGGATTAATTTCAGGATTTTAAAATACAGCTAATTAATATGCATAGGCAAGGCACATGGTCTCCAGGAAGGAGCACACACAATCAGAGTCTGCAAGGGAAGGGAGGGGGGCGGGTGACATGCAGGCAGAGTGCCAAAGGAGAGATAAAAGAGGATATTCCCTATATATATCCCGTGGATAGAGAACACGCAAAAAAAAAGTGTGTTTCAGAAGAGGTAGAAGCAGAGGGGTGAAACACTTCACTGTTGAAGAGGCAGAGACAACGCAGTGTGACCACAAAGGACAGGATCCTATGTGAAGAGCAGTGAGGACAGTCATGGAGCCCTCAGTATTGGCCAAAATGTTATATACAAGGACAGAGAGCCTGATGGTACCAGGAAACAAGGTTTTGTGTGTTAGGGCTTAGTGGTGCAGACACTGTGACGTTAATAGTCATAAACATGCTTCGATACTCAAAGTGAATTTTAGTGAGGTGGCTTAAGGGCCGAGCACACCACAGGGAGATCAATGCAAGAAACAGCTACTGCTTTTGGTAGTGGCACTGCAGTTGGAAGCTGGGTGCATCATGAGCGTGCTTGCATGGAAACCTAGGGAGCAACAGCCGAATGCAAAACTGGATCTCAAGACGGACGACATGGCAGGGCAGCAGGTGTGCACCTGGTGTCATGTGTTGCACTGGATTATGGCACTTTGGAAGCAATTTTCTCTTACGAAGTAATACTGAACTAGGTCACTGCAGCCTGAGGCTAAAGCACTCTGGTTGGGTACAGCCTGGGAAGGCTGGGCATTGGATGTAAAGTACTGAAACAAGGTGCACAGGCTGGCAGAGTCATGAAAACAAGGTACCGTATATGAGCAACATGGGTTATGTCAGACAGTAAGGATTATCTACAGGTAGTGGGAATCAAAAAGCAAATCTGGTTATTCAGGGGCTGAATGGCAGAACAGAGAACTACAGCAGCAATTCCAGGGAATTTAAAGGTGTAGACTGAAAACATGCTCACTGGAAGCCAATTCCTCATACCAATTTCCCTGTGAATAATGTTTAAACAATTACAACTTTTTCCATTTCACAGAGGGCAGAGGAATGGACAGACAGATTTAAGTGCCCAACTAAGTGGCTACTTAGTCTCAAGAAAAGCTGGAGTTTTAACCTGGTGTTGTAAGAAAATTAACTTTATTTTGTAGCACTCCTTGTCTGCCTGTCCCTTTACCCTCATCTCTAAGATTCTTTGAACTTTCTAGCCACTTCCATGCAAATTTGACAAAAAGGGGAGAAATCTCATGATTTTGTGAGATTTTGCTTTCACAGTGGCACAGAAACAGCCTCAGACTGCTGTACATGCAGCTGCATCTTGAGAACAACCTGAGCACTACAGCAACCTGTTAGAAGCAAGCAGGGGGTACAGGGGTTTAATTCTGCAACAAAGGGTCTTGATACATGTTTAAATTGTAAAAGTCCTTAGAAGAGCTGCAGGGAAGAGAAAAGTTGCAGCATCACCAAGCATACAAAATAGGGTCAGCTTCACAGTCCAGTGCTCCAGGATGTTGCTGTTGGAGGCAAAGGACACAAACCACACCTTTTTCACTTAAAGACATTCTTTATTCAATCTTTTTTATATACAATATTATTTTTTTATCTGTAAAAAGTACATATGCAGGATTCCAGGTCAGAGGCAGAAGGTTTCCAAATCAGAAGATAGACTTTTGCCCTTTTATTATTTTGGAGGAAAAATAATCTGTCCGTTTTAGACAAAGCAAGAATAAAGGCAGAATGCAAACCCAACTTCCACCAAGCAATTAGGATTAAAGGCAACAATTCACTGTAACAAGTCAGGCCGTCTCCTCCAACTTCGGTGGTTCCCACCTCTTCAGGACAACCACAGAGCAGTTTGTTAAAGGGCGCTGACAGGTGGAGCAGCTCATGCTTATCATCTCTGCTACAGCCGTACACATATAACTTGCAAAAGAGCTTCGGGGTTCCTCTTTCTATGGCAACACAAACCCTTGAGTCAGAAGACTTTCTCAAAATTCAAGGAGCAAAAGAGGGATGTCTTACTCAGAGTGAACAGATCTCCCAACTACTAATATGGATCAAGAGCTTGCTTTCACTTCTCTCTGGTATCAAGAAGCCTGTTTCTTATTTGTCCCCTTAAAAACATGGACCAGACTTACCAGGCTCAGTTTGCTAAAAGCCTGTTACTACAGCCCTGAAATCGTAAACTGCCTGACCATTTTCTGTGGATGCCATCTTATCTTGTTGATCCTTTCAATGGTAATACTATTAATCATCTCTCCATTAAACTAAGGAGAGTCACGTTATGAAGGTTTATAAAGCACTTCCTCAGGGACAGAAGAGGGGATCATAAACAGCCCAACAGGGCTTTGCTTAGAGGATGGACCTTTAATCTTAAAGGATGAGAGGTGTATGTATGGGAGTATGTAATTACTGTAACTTTTTAGAACCCAGGTAACATTCAAATCCTATAACATACTGGTGGGAATTCATCAGTCATTGGGAGGTAGAAGACAGTGATCCACAAATTTGGAGGATCATCAAAGGTGTGACTGGAACATGGAACTACTTGCTTTTCCTTTTACTCCAGGGCACCTACTATTTTCCATACTTTTCTTACACACTCAGTTTTAAGGACTACATTGTGCAGCAAAATTAACACTCAGAATACCAATCAAGGGTTTTGTTTTTATGTAGAGGACAAAGCTAAGAAGTTGACTTCTTGACAGCAGGACACACACACAGTTCCAGGGTTGTTAATGGAAGCTGCAGAAATCTGGCCTCTTTGAAAAGTCAAGCTGTGATTGTTAGAAAAAAATTTACTGCTGGCAGATCCTGACCAACAGGCAAGTTTGAGGCTTGGATTAGGAAAAGAACCATACATCCTTGTTTTGACTGCATGCAAACAGGAAGTAGACAATTCTGGGATTCCCAGGCTCTCGCCCAAGTCCAGTGTGCCAAAAAATGTACATGATTTTCTGTTCTTTATTTCATTCTGTAAGGGGAAAGGGTATTGTAGAAATTGGTAAAACGGGATAACTACCTAAAGAAAATGAGGATTGTTTTGTTAGAGAGTACAGTGCAAGACTCAGAAACAACTAGGACTAGAAAGTCATTTTGTGCTTAAATTTACACTCTTATCTTCAAGAAAGTAAGTCAGCAGCAACAGAATGAAAATGGCAATATTCTACTGTACCTTATGTACCCAGAGGGAAAACAGTCTGAACTTTGGGTTGCACGTAATGCCATTCTGCAGATCAGAACCTACTTTTCTGTGAAGGACTTAGAACAAGGGCACATCACTTCAGTCAGAAGTTTCAATATATGTGGTGCTTGATTATTATGCACAAATCTCGCTCAGAACCCATTACCTCCAAACTCTGCTTGATCTAGGAAATCTCAGGATGAGACTCATGAATGACACAGAAATTAGTCCTTAAAATGCATTATTTTTGATAGACTATGCACATCATTAACTTCTGGAGGGAAAGGATAGTTGATATTTTAAAGAGTGAATAAAGTAGATGCTGACTGCTGTTGGGGTAACCAGAAAATAAGAAACAAGTGTCCTTTATTTGGTACCTGCTGCTTATCTGCACAAAGAAGAAATAGCAGTACTGTACATCTGCTTTGAGAAAAATACCATCCCATAACAGGAAATGGCTTAGTCCTCAATTCAAGCATTCTTGTGGCAGTGAGTTAACCCATTGGGATTCATGGAGGAATTAATTTGAAGGGTCGCTCTTTGATTCACAAGAGGGGGATGGAAGAGCAGCAATGATAAGAAGTTTGCTGTTTTGGGGACTCCAGAATTCTGTCCTTGACCTTCCTCTGAACAGACTGGCAGCCATTCTACATCTGCATTCATTAGGAGGTATATGGAGATGGCTTTATGGGGTGCTTTTAATTTTTTTCTCTCTCTCTTTTTTTTTTTTTTTAATAAAACAGAAGAGTCAGCTTTTCCTCTTTGTCCTTTGTACCCAGAGAGACTTAGGAGAACAAGGCAGTCGAGTGCAGTTTTTAACAAATAAAAGTTCTCATGGGACTGGAAAAACAATTTGAAAACACAATGTATCTGAACTTTGGAAAATGAAAAACGACTAGTTCTTCTGTAAGTCACTGAATAATAATTAGAAACATAAATTAATGTGGGACCAGTAAGAAGACTCCATTTATTAAGCTACTTCTAATTTTAAATAAACAATTGCTGGAATCAGTATTATTTACTATATTAATTACTTTATCAGTTCTCAAATTATTTTCAAAATACTGCTGCAATTACTGTAACTAAGTAACTGGTATTAAGATACAAAGATTGAGATTGGAGCTTGTGGCCAGCTCCATGTCTTCTTCCTCCTAAACAAAAGTAACTGGCTGGAAAAAAGCATCTGATAGCATTTTTACTTAGATCATGTGATGATTTCTATATCATCTAAGTTAGTCTCATAGACAAATGAAGAATAATTTTAGGAGGGAAACTCTCCAGTCAGATATAATATGATAGGGAAAAAAGTTTTTATATATGAAACTTCATATAAAAACATTTCTGAGGGCAGAAAATCGCACACCCCCCTTTAGATCTGATGCTGTAGTGTTGTAGCTCACTAAAGAGTTGATGAATGTCTGAAAACATCATCAAGATTTTTTAAAGACTCAACCTGTGCACAAATTAGGAGGGAAAGGAGCACCTTTGTTCTTCAGCAAAGGGGCCAGTAACCATGGCAAAAAGATTTGAGAGCTACGTAGGGGAATAAAAAGAATAATTTGAGCAGGAACAAGAATAGAAAGAGATTGAGAAGGACAAAACTGAAAAGACACAAAATCTGAAAAGACCTCAAAAAACCAAACTTCTTCCGGTAAATAAGTGAAGACTGAAGCAGACTCCATTTAAGCGATACTGTCCAGCCCACCCATGGAGTACTTGAAAAAAACCCCTTGCAGGTAGCAGCACCTCACCCCTCATAAATGAATGAAAGAAGAGACTCTTCAGTTTCTTTTTCCACTCATATGTAAGAGATTTAAAGTTGCTTCCAAAGGACATCATGTTGCATTTGTACTGGAGCCCCCAGAAGAACAGCAAGTTTTGTAAACTAAATCAAAGACGATTTTAGGCTTCTGTCATAAACAACCTGCAAAGAAGGTTCTGTGAATAGAATACAAAGAATGAAATGCAACTTTTAGGAAAAATCTAGATTGTGTAGAAAAATATAAAGCGGCAAACTCCTGCTGCTTAGCTCAAGGAGAGCTTTTTTTAGTTCCATATGTGTTCTACTATATAAATCATGAGAGATTGTTTTTCTTAAGCTGTCATCTCTGTTTATTTAGCTAAAAGAACCAGGACTGAGAATGGTTTTTTTCATGTGACATGATTTGTGAGGAAGTGAAGCTTAGGCTCCTTTCTACCCCTGCAATATGCTCCAGACTCTGCGACTGTAGCTTGCCAAATGAACTAAGCCCACGCTGCCGACAAAGAACTACAAACCAAATGCTTACTAATTGTTTTTTCTTTTTGGATATAAGAATTATTTTGAAAAGGGAAAATGAGGAGGCGGTACTTCTTATACTTTAGAGTTTAGCTTTAATAGCTTAGAGGCCCTGAGAATGGCTGCCAGTCTGGACAAACAGATGCTCCTTAGAAAATTCAGACAGGTACAGAAAAAAATTCAAATCCTGATGCTGCTGGTGTAGTGATGTTGCTTTTTGTTGTTGCTTTGTTCATGCCATCATAAAAAAAAAAAAAAAAAAAAAAAAAAGAAAAAGAAAACGTAGGTATTTGGAACCCACCCGATCTGAAGAGGTGACTGGTGCGTTGTTCCTTGCAACAGTGAACAGCAGCAGTAAGTTCCTCTCCCTGGATGGGAAAGCCTCTTCCTCCTTAAGCTGCTGCATTAATATTATCAGTAGATTCTGTGTCTTGGTAGAGTTCAAAGCATGTGAAGTCTCTGTCCTGCAAAAATCACACTGACGTGTTTTGGTCATGTATAAAACAGAACTTTTAACTTATCTATGTGTTGAAGAGCTTCATTTCTCACGCCGGTACTTGCTTGACTTGGAGGTCTAGTTTTACCAAGTGTCTGTCTGTCTCCTCTCCTGCTTAAAGTCTCAAGTGGTCCATGTAAACAAAACAGAGCTGAAAACAGTCTCTCTTCTTCATTGAGCTGTTTTTATCGATATGCAGGATTTCCTGACAGTGTGGTGTTGGCTAAATGTAAAACAGGCAAAGGATGAGCTTCTGTGTTAAAAACCCAGTTGTCTAATGGTAGAAGATCATCATTGGAGAAAAGCAGATACAAATACCTACAAATCAAGACAGAGAGGAAAAGTGGGTATTAAAGCAGAGCAACAGGCAGGCAAGGGCAACACAGCAGTGTCAGGCCCCACCATTCAGCAGCTAAAGATCTAAACAAATTACTCGCTTTCAACCTTTGTACAGCACCCAGATAACCTTCCCTATTATAATGACCCGGAGAGTCATTTTTATTATGATCAAGGCCTTCAATGAAAAGTTGTTATAAAGACAGCATTTTAATCTTTCCAAGAAACTTTTATTTTTTAAGTCTCCTTTCAGAGACTTGCAATGGAAAACAAACATGTCTAGCTGCTGCTTTTTCCACTGGGGGATGGGGGAGCAGAGAAGTAGTTGTCAAAAAACTCTTCTCAACAGAGTAAAACCACTTGGAAATTACTAATCCTCTTTAAGCTAAATCAAAGATTTCACGGCAGCACAAGAAAAGCCACTAACGCATGGCAGATACCTGACTTGTCATCACTGTTCTGGAAGCTAGTTCAGCTCCTGGTGGGAAGGATATGGGACTATATACTGTGCAGAGTGGTTTCATAAATGTTGTACATTGTAACGTAATGCAGAGCACATGACGCATGTAACAACATCAAGGTTACTGGACATACATGGAAAAAAAGTATTTGTTGTTTCTTTTTTCTTAATCCACACTGTTGAATGTGGCTGTGCTACACTCTGTAGGAGGTATTGGTAGTAAAAGATTTCTGCCAAGGCTTCTTAACTCAACTGCTAAAATTAAAGACATTTCCCTTGTTACAGAAAAACTGTCTGTGTGAGTGCAAGCGCAACACCGTGGTGTACAGGACCTCTCATCTCCTGCTGCAGCTTGCTTTCCCGTCATCCAGAAAAAGACAGGTCCTGCAGCACTTGAAAAGGAAGGGGTGTCATTCCCATTAGTGGGTTCTGTCACATCCAGAATGTGCATACACAGAGTTCTGCTGTTCCTTCGTGCTCTCTTCATCAGACACTGGTAGTGTCTGCTGCCTACAGTCACGTGTCACTGCCTGATCAATATCCCCACTGCCTTTATTTGCCAGCTCTATCCACAGCACAACCCAGTCAGTGGAGCACTGCTTTTTCCTCCCTTCCTCACCAATTAACTGTTTACGGATAAAAATTTCTTGCTGAGATGATTCAGTTTTGTCATGCATATCTCTTTCTCCACACTTTTCATTTGTCTTTAAAGCATCATGCCTTTCCCTTCCTCAACACTCCTGCCTTTCTCTCTCCTCTGCAGCTCTACAAACTCTCTTTTGCCACAGCAGCAATGTTTCATCTTACTCAAACTTACTTTCTCATTTGATTCACACTTTTTCTTTGAATAACTGAAGCAACCTATTTCTACATCTTGCTCTTTCCCACTCAACAGGTACTTTCTTGCCAGGTACTGCCCAAAACTCTCATAATTTGCTGTGTTATCCTTAATGATTCGAAGTATCTGAGCAGCAACAATGAATGTTTGGGAGAGTTATCAATTTTGAATTTAAGAGAAATGAAGATGCAGAAGTGCTCATTAATAGCAGAAAAGATTACAGCAGGCATACCATAACATACATTTTATGCTCCTCTTCTAAGGGACGTCTTCGTTTTCCTCATGGCATCACACCCAACCCTTCAGTCTTTATTTTTATTTGAGCTATCTTGACCTTCTGTTCTCTATTTTATCTCAGTGTGAAACCAGTTTCTAGTTTGGCTGTGCCAATTGCACCAGTGTCAATCATTTAACATCCAGCTTTTCAATAAAACTTTGTTTTGTCCCACAATCAGGAAATTATCCAAACCAAAAGCCAATAAAAATTTCTGAGTTCTTTCCTAGAACCGTTGCCTTCTGCAACACTTGCACTACAGCATATCCAGTTCCTGAGTGATGCATCAGTGAATTTTCAGATCTCCCTGTGATTATTTAAGATGCAGACAGGATTCTGGTGATACATCAGAAGTCAGCCTTGTCACTACACAAGTCCCTTAGGAGCAGATTTCATTCTTTGATTTGGCTTTTATAGGCAGATCAATCATATCACATCAGCTCCTGGAGAGGTATTGTTTCTCTGACTACTGGACCTGTTTGAAACTGCTGCCTCTCTCTTTGGGAGCATAGCTTTTAGTCTTCAGAAAATGAACTTGAAGGATTAAATGAAACAAAATTAAAGAAGTCAACAGAGCAGGTAGCAGTAGCTGACTTTCTTTTTATAATGATAACATAGATAAAAAAGTATTGTGATTATGTAGAGGAATTTGGTAAGAAACCAGCAGAAGGATAGAATAGGCACACTATCCCTTACAGACAATGAACTTGGAGCCCCTTCTTGTCAGTGAAACATATTGTGGTGCCTGAAAAAGGCACCAGTACTGCCATTTTCAGGATCTGCTTTCTCCCTGCTCCATTTTGTGCTCCCAGTACCACAAATTAATCTTCAGATACATCAGCTACACCAAAAACCTGCTAAGCCACCGCATTCTTCTAGAACTTAGATGTCAGCTTTTACTGAAGATGCAGGAGTGAAGAGAACTTACTTCAAAGTTTCAGCAAGGAAAAAGCTCTGCTGTACATCATCGTATGTAGGAGATGAGGAATAGACATCCTTGACGCCAGAAAAGCCACCACTAACTCGGCAATACTTGTCAATTGCCTGCAAAGAGGAAGGGAAAAGACATGGAGAATGTAATTGTAGAACAACATTTGGGAACATTAAAGAATCAGGCCTGTCCAACAAAGGAGGTGGTTCTTTCCGTGCTGCATTATTCTGCTGTGAGTCTCCTTGTCAGAGGATGTTATGGACGTTAACAGTTCATGCTGACCAAAAAAAAAAAATTAAAAAGGGACTGGACACATATAGAAGTTGCATCCCTCCAGGGCTACTAACAACACTGCATTTGGCAAACTGCTACACGCTAAGGAAGTATTCCAGGGAAGAACACTTTCTTTCCTTGGTATTTAGTGTTGGCTGGTATTGATGACATGACAAGGACTTTAGCCCTGAGCTCATACGGCTCCACATAGGTAACACTGAGTAGAACATCCATCAGTCAAATCAATGCAATACGTACTACTATGTGCACAGGAAGATGACAAACATTCCTGGATTTTGCAGCTGGAAGAGTCTGAAGAGTCATAGGAATTCTGTGACTAGTATCTAGTCACAGAGACTTACTGAAAGTAGGAATAAAATACTGTACTCATCTTTAGCGACTGTTGATTTCATCTTATAAACTTCTAGCTGCTGCTTTTTCCACACATTTTCATCTCCTACACATGCTTTTCTCTGTTTCCCCTTTATACAGCTGAAACTCAAGTCAGCTCTCGTGCTGGACTGCAGAAGAGTTCTTTTTCATTAAAGCATGAAGTTTAAAACCGTAAACATTCCATGTGGAAAGGGACCAACGGATCCGCGATTCACAAACCACCCAGCTCCAACACAGTACTGCGAAAAGCACAATGGAAGAGGAGGAGACTGGAAAGAACGCGTTAGTAGCTCAGAGCACCTCTCGCCTACGCTTTCATTATTCCACTCGCATGCACGACCTTACAGCACACAAGGATATAAGCCATTAAAACCGGCTCCAAAGAAATGACTCTGAAATGATTCACAGGTTATTTGTGCTTCCCTGCTGTTTTGACTGCGCTTCCTCAGCAGACACCAACTCTTTTAATAGACTCATGCAGGGACAGAAAAGGAACAGGGGTGAAGGAAAATGTTTGGCTCAGGATGTCTGTCATTACCAATGACTGAACGTAGCTACCTGTAGTTCAGTAATCTATGATTCAGCCCGTTAGCCTGCATGAAGTTTCTCTCCACATGGTGCTTTAGGCCCAGATTTTCGTTAATTCTGATTTTTGCTTGTTATACTCAACAGAAGCTGAGGGGAGTCAAGGCAGGGGAGGAAATAAGTTTTGAATGACGTGCTTTTTACGTAGAGAAAACAGATTCAATCAAAGCTACCTCTTCAAGGTCCTTACCGTTGCCTTTGCATACTAGAAATACTGGAAAACAAAGAGGAATTTTCCATTGGAAAAATGCACAACGAATGCTAGCAGATGCCATCACTGAAATCAGGAGGAAAAGTGAAAAGTTGAGCAAGATACCTAGGGCAGTAAGTCACAGCACATCAGGTACAACAGCTAACCTCCTGCTAGTATACACTCTTATTCTGTGGAAAGGTGTGACTGTTCATAGAAAAAAGAATAATCCAGCCTGGACAAAGTTCTTTCAAGTTCCTGAAGAGCAAGGTTTTTAAAGAAGCAAGAGGAGATGTTACTGGGATGGTCTTGGCTCTAGAGCCTGTGCTTATGCCAAGAAAGATACAATGTTTCGTGGCCAAAGCTAATTCTCGATGTAATTCCTTATCTCAAGCACAGCTTTCTCTAAGTTTGGATGGAAATGATTGCTTTTTTGTTGGGACTTGAGTCTAAAAGGAGGAAGTCCGGATGAATTCTTTTCAGATCCAGTTACTGGTGCAGGCTAGAGCAACACTGAGACTATTCACACGCTGGGATTTGGGTTGGCCAGGGTTTCTCTACAGTCTGGAGAGAAAGGTGTACATAACACATCTGGTCCAACAGCTCATCTGACTTCTGAAGAAATAATGCCTATGTTGTTTATGGAACCATTTGCATGTTCCTACCCAGAAGTTCTACAGCCCCTTGGGAGACGTTATATGAATAAACAAGAGCCAAAGCACTTCTCCTTCATAGGCAGGAAAGTGCCTCCTCTTGCCACTATCCCCTTTTTATAATACTGCAGAACACAACCTTGTCTCTGCTCTGAAGCACGGCAAGATGCAGGAGGAAGCTCCAATGACTACAACTCCTGCCAGAATTTTAGCATCCAGAGCCTGGTCATGCAGGAGTTTCTCTGGTCAATCATTCAGCAACCCTGATGCTGTGTGCCACAGCTTGGAGAGGTGAAACTTGCTAGTGACTGGGGCAAATGGAAAACAAGGAATAAATGGTACCGCTGTTAGGACACTGCCTCCTTCCTCCTGAAGAATTAAATCCCCGTGTCAGTATAAGAGACAAAACTTGTTTATTTTGGAGACTGTAAATAACGGATAGTACTGAGATCCTGCTCTGTGCTGTAGAGGTCTCATGCTTGGGTAACTACATACACCACTGGTGAAGCTAGCAGGCCTACAAGCCTGGAGAAAGAAAAGGTGTGATCTATATTAACTTCTTCTTTCCTTACAATTACCAAGTAGTCCGGTACCTTCAGAAATTTCTCTTTGGGAAGGCAGACTCTGGCTAGACTTGTGTTCAGAATGGGCAAAGGATTTACCCTGGTGGATCAGAGTTCTAGGCAGTCCAGGTCATAAAGATCTGCAGAGGAAAAAAGCCTCTGAAAGACTGCTATACAGTTATTCATCCAAATACAAAATTTTACACTATAAACAAATAATTGTCCTTTATTCAGACATGTACAGAACTTCAGGACTCTGTCTGGAAAGCTTGGTGCCATAGACAAGCTCCTTAGAAGCCACTTGAAATTTGCAGTGTGCTTCTTTCACACAGACCTCAGAGTACTCAGTGCAGTGGCACCTGATTTGCCACCCGGATATACTTTCACTCAAGAGCTGAAGCCCAGTCTCCCTGACAAAACAATGTTAAATTTACTGCACCCTAGAATACAGGGAAGTCCCAGATGACTGGAAGGGTATTGAGGCAATGCTACCATTATGAGGCTTTGGCAGACAATAATTTTATGATGGCATACCTGATGTTAGTTCCAATCAATTACGGAAACACGTGTAAATATATAGAAGAATTAGAGGATAATTGACAGTACGGTTTTATAGAAAACTGTTTCGCTCACAAGTTTGATTTCATTCTTTGAGATCTACAAATTTGACAAATAAAGGTAACTGCAGAGCTGTAATAAACTTAAAAGCTTCTAAGGCAATTGACATGGTACTTTAAGATGTCGTGAGAAGACAAGGCAGCACTACACCATATCAGTATAATTCAATTTAAAGCTGACTGACAGTGCTCCAAGAACAAACTGGCGATGCAAAATCATCACGAAATAGAGCTGCTTTTCACAGAGATCCACAAGGAGTAGGCTGAAGTTTTATCAATCACTGCAACACTGCTGCTGGCAAAAATGACATACGTAAATAACAGCAGACAGTGTAATCTGGAGGTAAGTAGGCGCCAAAGAAAATGAGTTTCATGTAGTCCTAAATCTAGTCATAAAGACCGTGTAAGTGCAGAACCAGGCTAGCCTGGCAGATAGAGACACTTCAAAAAGTGTCTTCAAAGACTTCCGTGGCCATGTAAGACCATTCAGTCTGTGTTCCTCCTAGATTATTGTGGCAGATGCACACAGAGGGATGGTAAAAAGTAGCAGGATGTAGTTTTATTTTTGCACAGGGCTGTGGATGAAGTCAAAACTGGAATATGCAATTCTAGAATTCATTTTTAGAAAAGGATGATGAACTAATGTAGGTGCAGGCATTTCGGAGAAAATACTTTACAGTCAGAAACAATACAATTTGTTTAGCATCTTAAGTAGAGTCAGTAGTAAGCTTATTACAATCCATGAAAACTCTTTGGAATAAAAACCTGAGAGAAATAAAAGACATTTTAATGTGGAATAGGAAGTCATAGGAAAATCCAGTGATTGAGAGTTGAAACCAGGCAAATTCAAATGGGAAATAAAGCATGGGGTTTTTTTAACAGCAGAAGTAATTAAATAATGGAACAAACTTCCAAAAGAAGTGGATTTTGTAGTTTCATTTATTCAGATTAGAAGAATATGCAACAATGTACTCTTGTCAAATACATGTGCCTCAGCTCAAAAACGACACAAACTGAAATTTCAGTGCCTGTAATGTAGAGGGAAGTCAGAGCTGACCTCAGTTCCTTGGAAATAAAATCTGAGGGTCCTCTAGATTGGACCCCAGCTCCATCAGTTCCTCTGAGGGTGTTGCATATGTGACTTCTTGACTGTGCTAACAACATGCCCATAAAAACTGTGCTGGTTTCTTCATCAGCTGTGGTACTCACAGCTTCTAATCCATGAGACTGTGAAACCACGTTTCTTTTACCTCTAACCCATGTCTGGCTCTTTTCTGTCTACTGGACCTCACTAGGTAGGATCAGAATGGCTCGGGTTGGAACGACCTTTAAGATCATCTAGTTCCAACCTCTCTGCCATGGGCAGGGATGCCACTCACTAGATCAGATTGCTTGGAGATCCAGCCAACCTGGTCTTGAACATTTCCAGGGATAGGACTTCCATAACCTCTCTGGGCAAACTGTTCTACTGCTTCATCACCCCTAGTAGAGAATTTCTCCCTAACATGTAATCTAAACCTGTCTTCTTTCGGTTTAAAACCATTGCACCTTGTCCTGTCACTATTCCTTGTAAAAAAACTCCACCTCCCTTCTTTTTATGAGTCCCCTTGAGTTACTGGAATGCTGCAATGAGTTCTCCTCAAAGCCTTCTCTTCTCCAGGTTGAACAACCCCAGCTCTCTCAGCTTGTCTTCGTAGGAGAGGTGCTCCCACCCTCTGATCATCTTCATGGCCCTCCCCCAAACCTGCTCTATGAGGCCCACATCCATTCTTCTGCTATAGGTCTTTTCATTCCACCTTACCATCAATCCTCAACTGCCCCGATGTTAGTCTGAGCTTGAGGTCTTGTCTATTATTCTCACTAGCAGAAACTCTGAACTTCTGCAGCCTCTGTGGTACAATCCTACTTAGTCAGATACAGAAGTCCACAAAAAATGTTTGAACCCTTCATTCACACAGCTTAGATTAGTAATTGGCTTTACATGCCTATTGTGAAGTGGTGGCTCTTATTGCTTTCAAATAATCAACCTAAAAAGGATTTTAGTAATTTTCTGTATTTACCCTGAATATCTTGCATGCATATTTCTGTAATACTTCAGCCAGCCCCCCAGCACACCATCATCCAATTTGGCTGGCCCAAAACAATTGAGATGAATGTTATATCAAGGAGAATTAGCCTTCTTTTATTAGGAAAGAGGGAGAGACCCTGTCACAGGGATTTATGATCACTGAGGGAATGTCAGATTGAGCTTCCTGTTTCCCCATCCCCTCCAGACACTGGATTTGGAGAGACGTGACAAAACAGGCCTTAGACAAAGCACAGCATCTGCACTAAAGTGCCCGAGTTTTGTCCAAAAATCTAGATAATAAAGACAAAAAGAAGCTGTGAATGGTGAAATAGATAAAGTACAGTACAATGATCTGCACACACACACAATCCAGCCCTCTGTGCAGATTTCTATAATAAAAGGCAGAGAGATCTGGGCTGGGACTGCTAAGAAACTTTACAAATGCAGTTTACTTAAAAGCCAGGTGATTCTGCAAAGTATCCTGCAACATCTCTGAAGAATTCTTAAAATGACAGAGGCAGACATCCAACAAATCAGTGAACTAACCCAAATCCATTCCAGCAGGGATGTAATCATCCCTTCAAAGAAGCAAACAAGGGAGACCACAAGAACTCAGCCATCAAACACCAAGTTACAGCATGTTCAGTGTAGAAAAATAAGGCCATTTAGAACTAAGAAACAAAACTCCATTTCCCAAAAAGTTTAAAAGAACTACTAGACTTCTGATGAAGAAACTGTCATTCACCATGAGAAGTCTGTAATACCGATTGCCAAGTATGCTTCAGAGGTTGAAAGGCAAAAGGAAAGCAAATTCAGACAGTGTTGTACAAGAGCAGTAAGCCAACTGCTCTGTGTGTCACACCAGATTCTTCTCTATTTATAAGCGGAGGAATAAACACAGCCAGATCTGTGTAGGGTACAGAAGAAGGAAAAGTAGTGAGTAGGTGTGAGGAATAAACACAAGAAATTATTTTCTGTGCGCAGTGAACAGAAAACCCTGGGGAAGAAAAAGCTTCAAGCTTCTGTGTCAGTATGATGGTGGGGTAAGAAAATCTGTAATTGTGGGAAGGAGGGGTTTGCAAAACTATTTATGAAGAGGTCAAAAATATTTTATGGCTATGTTGGATAAAGAAATCTTTAATTGAGGAAACAAGCAAAAGAAGGCATTCTGTAAGGACAAAGGCAATTAGCACACAGGCTGCTTGATTTACAGAATTTTGATGCAGGTTGACAGAAGGATAAAATAAAATCCTACCCCACACACAGAGAAAATTGGAAGCAGAGGGGAGGAAGGGAGGATGTGTTTTGAAAGCATTAATGTGGACCAAAATATGAAAGCAAATGGAGAAAACTGAACAAAACACAATTAAAGATATGCTTTGCAGTGTGCTTAAGAGATTGATACTGTACTGAAAACCTTTACATTTGTAAATTCTTTAACCTAGTACAAAGGACCCTATCTCAGCTTGGATCATCCAGTCATAGTTTCTGGTAGGAGCTGGTGTCTGATGTTTTGGAGACAGCAGCAATGCATTCTGGAATACAAGTGTGACAAATGTGAAAACTCTCTCCAGAATAACATAATGCTGGTTGTAACAAAACAGACTACAATGCAAAACCTCACTAAGACCATGACACAATCATAATATACTTGGACTC
The DNA here is from genome assembly GCA_013399855.1 of Oxyruncus cristatus. Classification (NCBI taxonomy): domain Eukaryota; kingdom Metazoa; phylum Chordata; class Aves; order Passeriformes; family Cotingidae; genus Oxyruncus; species Oxyruncus cristatus. The sequence goes on from VXAY01002641.1 coordinate 1,501,491, forward strand.
CTCTACATGGTTGCAACTGTGCTGAGGGACAGACAATAATGAACTTGGCTAAATATTCTGAACGTGCTTTAACTATCTCTCACTTGATGAATACAGGCATCTCAACAGATCTCTTCCTCCAAATACTTTTTCTCAGTCTCTTGCATCTGGAGCATAACTGGTTTTCACCTGCAAAAGAAAGCTTATCCAGGTTTCTGGTTTGTCTCTTCCTTTGCTCTCTCCTCATCTCCTTTGGCTGTAGTCAAAATATTTCATTACTGTCTTGTTATCTTCAATGCTTATTCTGATCTCTGAAACTAGCTTTGAGCTGTTTCCAAAGACTGCTGGAGCCATAGCAGGGAAGTGGAGGAGCTCTCAGGGGCTGAGGACTACTGATAACAGCAGGAGTCATGACCAGTGGATTCTATTTCCATGCTTAAAACTCATGAGCTGTACAATGTTGAATGCATCTCTCAACTGTGCATCTGATTCAGCAGCTGTGAAACAGCAGTAACTGTGTGCAGCCCCATATGTACCTTGGTTTACAGGAAATTACGACAATCAATTTGAAGTGTTCCAGTACCACGAGAATAAAGTGGTTACAAAGCAAAAATACAGAAAATAAATTACACATAATTAATACAGTTACCTGTGTTGCCTCCCAGCCCCACTGCCTGTACTTGGGATCGTGGGTGAATCTCCACATGTACCAGTAGGTCTCAATCACTTCTGGCCTTAGGATATAATACTTCTCATTCTGCCGCACTGCCACTGCCTCTACACCACCATCAAATTTGAATGCTTCTGGGCCCAGCTTTAATGCTGCAGAGGAAAGAAAAAAAAAAAAGTAAAGAAAAGTAAGAAATTCTGGTATTCCATACCAGTCTTGGTAGGAAGGATGGGTAGGAGACTGCTATATCCCAAGCTTGTGAGAAAAACAGAAACCAGCTTGTCTTTAAGCAGTCTCATAAATATTTCCTATTGTTGAGGCCTATAATTCTTCTTATGAATAATTTATCCAATTCCTGTGAGAAAACTACCTATTTTGACAAGACTGCAGTAATCCTCTTCAAAACTAATGAAATGCTAAGAATATAAACACGCTAACACATTCAATTACAGGATAAAATTCAAGTGACCGACACCAGTTCTTTACAAGCAAAAGGGAAGGAAAAAAAAGGGTCAACAGAGGCTTTGATGCCCTTAGATCCCACCTAGTACTGTAGGAAAAGATCTTGGAACTAAACCAGGTAGCACCATCCCAAATAATCTGTATCTTTACCTAAGCTGTTGGTTTAAGTGCTGCAAGGCCACTGTAACTGCTATGCTTCATGCTGTGATTCTCAAATTTAGGGTTTAAAACTGGGCAATGAGGTCTTAACTACACCTGAAAATAAATCTCTGAACGATGAGATTCACTATTTCAGCCCTTAAAGGAAGCTGTAAAGGCCCTGTGCCAGCATCTGGAAGACTATTCATATAGAAACGAGGTACCTGTAGAAAAACTGTCTATAATATGAAGTTGCAATCATATATATATTTTATTATACAGCGACACATTATTCCTCAAATCCAACATTAATAATGCACTTTTATCTACAGTTGCACCTCACCTTTTCTTTTGGCAGAGAATTTTTAAGGCGCTGAACTCTGAAGCTGCACTCCAGCTTTAAGAAATATCAAAGCAATTAATCGTGTAATTCCTATGGGCTAGAGGTTCAAATTAACCATTGTCTCAGGGGTCTGAAAGGCGAATCTTAGAATACTACAATGAAAAATGTGAAAAACTCCCAGTGCATGCCCCAGAAGAAAATCTCCAAAAAAAGTTCCTTAATCTTCTTGTTTCAGGGGAGTATGGTTCTGGATGCCAAAAGAAAAAAGCACCCTGTGTTTTCAGCCACATACACTCTCCATCAAGAAACATTTATGGTACTTCTTTCAAAATGGACCACTTTATCAGTTTCAGTACAAAAAATATTCAAATTTCACTACAAAATGATAGGTTAGATACAGAGTTCTACCTATCCAAAATTGAGAATATAAGAATGGTCATACTGGACCAGACAGAATTCTTTCTGTTCCAGAATTATGTTTTCAACAATGCTCAAAATCAGACATGGATGGGGAAGTGGAAGAACAGGGAAGAACAGGTAGCATATGAGATACCTTCTTCTAGCTTAGTCTCTAAGTTTTTTGAACTCAAGACGTCTCCCAAACTAGACATACTTTTTTATGTCAGCCATTGGAATGGGCTGCCCAGGGAAGTGGTGGATTCTCCATCCCTGGAGGTTTTCAAGATGAGGCTGGACGTGGCACTTAGTGCCATAGTCCAGTAACCGCGGTGGTGTTGGATCAAGGGTTGGACTTGATGATCTCAGAGGTCCTTTCCAAACTGTCTGATTCTATGATTCTATGTGGTCAGTAATTCTTAATAGATTTATTTCTCAAGTACTTATCTGATGTTTCCTTAAACCTGTGTAAGCCTTTTAAGCACCCAAAACCTCCCAAAACAATCCAAAACAACCTCTGCTAAGGTTGTCTCCATATCTCTAACACCGCTTTGTTGCAGACCCTGAGTGATTTTGCAAATCTGCTGTATCCTACCTAGAATGTCCCTTTTCCACACTTAATAAGACTATCCAATTCAGCTGTGACTTGAATGGAAACTGCTCTAAGCTTTTAGTTTTTCCTCCTGCCTTTCTCTGCAACTCTTCCAATTCTACTATATCCTTTGTAAAATGAGAGGACCAGCCTGAATACAGCAAAAAAAGTGCGGACAAGATTAATACAGTGACACGATGACATTTTCTATTTTGTTCTTTTTCATTTTGTTTTTCCTGAGTGCTACTGAGCTGACATTTTCATAATCTCAAGAGCAATTTCCCAAATTGTAATGGTCAGTTAACAGCTCATCATTTAATATGTGAGGTTAGGAATAATTTTTTCATAGATGCCCCACTTTATATTTAACTACACTGAATTTAATTTAGTAATTTATTATGCAATTACTCAACCTCAAAAGGTCCTTGTGTAGTGCTTTCTTTGTTATTACTGGCACACGCACCTTACTGTTCATGTCTTTCTGATAATTTATATATGTATAGATATGTTTTATTTATATACGTACTAAAAATGTAAATATACTATACATTTATACACATGTATTAATATGCTATACTTTTACACACATCTAACACATGTGTATAAATACACCATACATTTTACACATCTATACATGTATGTGTATAAACTTGTATCAAATATATCAAAGTACCACTGGTTAACCAGCATTTATCCATTGCAAGAGCAGACTATTTACCTCTACTACCCTGTTTGTTATACTATGCCCATATTTTTCCCTCTTTCTGTTTATGCAGTAGCTGCTTAATGTCCCTAACAGGCCTTAGTAAAGCACTTTTGAAAAAGCCTTTTGGAAATCAAGTAAACATGACAACTATATTACTCTAATCGGCCAAAGCAGCTGCATTTCAGGCAGTTCTGGTGATGCATCACCTACAGAAACTGTGATGCCTTCTCTTGCCTGTAGCCTGTTTGTGCATTAAATCTTTAATTATTTACTCATACCTATTTCTAATGCTATTGGGCACTATGGGAAATTATATTGCTCAAGGATGGGTGACCCCTGCATATTGTGACCATTTCACTGAATTCTTACCTGAAACCAAGGATGCAAAATTAATCACAGCACTTCTACTAATAGCTTAAGGAAAGAAGCTACTATGAACACTATGGTACCTTTGAGGGGAGTATTCTTCTAATCCAAGAATCATCTAAGGACATGTCACAATCCTATACAGTCACAATTTAATCCAGATATTTTCATGTTAATGGCACTGATAGGCTATAGTCTAGTCAGGGAGAGCAGATGAGAAACAGTTTCATATCAAGTGTGAAACTGCAAAACTAAACTAGTTTTAAACTAAACCCTTTCAAAAACATATTTTAACTGACATAAAGCTGACTTCAATAAGACCTGCATTTAGCACTGGTGAAAATAATGACAAATCCTCAGACCTCTAGACAAATATTTATATTTATAATTTGAGAAATGTTGTTGAAAACACTGTTTAATGTTTTGTGTGTTCCTTTAAGACTGCAGTCAATCTAGCAATAGATGTTCTGAAAGTAAGAAAGGATCCATAATTATAATACTTTCTAAGCTCTAACTCATTTAAAATTTGAGCAATAGAACCTCCAAGATACTTTTGAGGTTCTCTGAACCAATCCATCAACATGCATGGTTATGTCATACTTCTCACAAAAACAAGTAATTATTCTCGTTTGTTCATCTTTGCCTGTTTAGCTACTTAATGAGAGTTTTGGAACATAGTCAGCATCTACTCAAACCCTTACAATCCATCACCTGGCTTATTCTGCATTGGAATTGTCACACATACAAAAAGAGCTAAAGCTGCACCCAGATTCTGAGGACAGCTCTTGTCAAGAAACTTGTGCAAAAAACATCATCCTAAAATAATCTCTCTGTATTCAGCCAATACTATCAGCTAATGGATAAGAAAATTCTTATGTATAAGAATAATATGTATATTTCACCAAAAATACTGTGCGCTATAGATCAGCACATGCTGCCATCTATATAAATAATTTTGCTTATTTATCTAACCTCTACAATATCTAGTAGAGCTGGTTATTCAGATTGATTTGTTAGTGGTCCTTCTACTTTTTGAACTTTATCGGACTTCTTTTTTGTTGCCATTTACAGATTTCGCACTGCCAGTTATTTTATGCCTTTGCCACGTTTCTCTGTCACGCACATTAAGCATGAAAAACAAAGAACTAATCCTCAGCAACTGGAATTCTTCAAGATGTGCAGTCCACACACAACCTTAAACGTCAAGAAACCTTGCACCATGAGCACACGAAGCTGTATTTTTGTAGGCTTACCACTGACAGCATTATGATTTCTTGTGCCAGTATGTGGGCATACAGATCAGAGCACGCCTCCCATCCTTCTTTTTCTCAATCTTCTCTCCAAATTGAGAGCACACCAGACTACAGGAAAACACTGAAATCTCCTGTCATAGGATGGGAGATTTAGGATGGCTTCAGAAATAATCTACTGATAGGTTATGGTACAAAAAAACCAGAGTAGGTAAGAAGCAGAGGCATGTGTAGATTACACATCATAAGACTATTCTGGTTATAGTTAAGTTTTCTGACTTTGACCATCAATAAACCTTTTCAAATCCTTTGTGTTTCAAAAGGGTGTCACATGCATTCACAATTTCCTGAAGAGGTGAAGAGCCTTGGGGGTCTCATGCTGTCATGCAAATCCCTTTCTCAGAGGCAGACCAGAATCACAACTGTACCTCCTGCCCTCACCTTCCAAAGACCATCAGCTTTCCTCCAGCCGGTGAATTAGAAAGGCATCCTATAATGAATGCTACAGACTGATCCTTGGCTTAAGCAGAATCTACAGGAATTTTCACAGAGCCATGGCAAGGGCCCAAGCTTCTCAGGAAATACCTAGTCACTTCTCCAGCCTCTGACTCAGGAGTCAAAGGTCTTTTTTCAGATATTACTGGAGAACATTGATAGGTGACTCAGATCATCAGAGAGACTATGCCCCTGTATAAACTTCTTAATGAGGGAAGTGAAATTCTCTCATGGAAATGATGCCAGTTGTCACTGGGACATAATCCCCAAGAAAATACATCAGGAATGGTCTCAAGGGCTTTCCAGCTTCTCTCTACCAATCAGCACTGAAATAACCAGCTTTCTGAAATATTGATTTTTTTTTTTTTTTTTTTAAACAGGCTTTCATTCCTGCAACATGTGCAACAGGTTGGTAACAGCTGGCAATATAATCACCTCATTTTGTGGAAGTGTTTTTATTCTGTGAAATTCTGCTTCAATGTTCCTAAGACTGGACCTTGAAACAGTTTTTTCTTCCCCTCATGTTCAGCTACAGAAATTTAGGCTGCTTCATCAAGTAGTATCTTTATACTAAAACATTGTATCACCAGGTACATACTGCAGTTTACCATGAGCATCCCGGAAAGGACAGCTCTGGTTGGTTTCTCTAAGGAAAAGAGCTGCCTATGCCTAGCACAGTCTCAGCACCTTTCTGTTTCTTCTGGGGATGCCAAATTGGGCAAGAGTTCTCCCAAGTCCATAGGAAAAAAAGATTGGCTCTCCCCTTTGCTGACTGAAACATAAACCTATCAGCTGAACCAGGATGACTGTCTTCCCTCTGACAGACGGTTTTTTCTGCAATCATCCAGTTCTGTCATTAAAGTCTACAATTAAGTCTCAAATCCTGCTGTTAAAGCATAATGAAGAAGTTGACATTTTGCACATATGACTTCTTTATTTTCTTTGAAAAATTAGTCCAGAAAATAAAAACCAAAACACCCAAACAAAAACAATCCACATTCCTGGGACTGCATGACTGAACAAAAGAAAATGAGGGCATTGCAAATTTATAGCTGTCTGTACAACTTTCAGTCTTTCTTGCACGTGTGTTCCTATACAGTCATTAAATATGTAATCAAAACTTTTATCTCCCCCATCTTTTGAGTTATTTAGGGTACAGAATAAACATCTGAAGGAATAAAATTAGGTCTGCTCAAACTACTGTAAATTTAGCATTGCTTATTTTTAAATGTCGAATTAAACATTTAAATGCAGTTTTTCGGAGTGCAACAATAGCTACTACGTCCTTCCTCATATTCTTAAGCTTCCTCATATTTTTTCTTTTTTTTAACACTGCCGCTACCCAATTAAAATTATCACTTGCCTGACTGAATTATTCAAAAAGACAGGCAACTATACAATGATACAATGTAATCCTGTGAATAAATACATGAATTCTTATCTTAAAACTGCTTGAGTTTTAGTTACCATTACTTCTACGGCGAAGTTATTTCAGAAGCTCACTTCTCTGATGGCTACACATAGCCATTTCCAATTTCCAACCTACATTTATCCATGGTGAGCTTAAAAATCTTGCTCTTGTTACAACTGTGACCTTTTATGTCTTAAAAAAATACCTCTATTTCTTTTCAGTGTTTACCCCTTGAGATGACAATAAATTTGTTCCCTTCTTTGGTATTATTTTTCTAGCCTGAGCAGGCTGATCTCTCTTATTTTCCCCATTGTAAGATACAAGCTCTGTCACTTTGATTATTCTTTTGGTCCTTCTCCGTATTTGTTCTGTTTGAAATTCAGATTTGTACAGAGTATTCTGGGTGACAAATTACACATGCCTTCTAAGGCAGTCTTAATGTTATCTAATCTCTGCTGAAAATTCTTCATCTGATACAGACTAGGACTGCACTGGCATTTTTCAACTCCCAGTTCAGAGGAAGAGCTCCCGCCTTTTTCTAGTGAACTTATTTCTGACAGTCCAGTTCTCAAAATCTTCCTGCTTACTATTCTGAGACTCTTCCATTTTAATTATGTCTTACAACTTTGTAGTCACTTTAAGTGCAGTCAGCACACTTCAACTTTATGCATCAAGGTCACTACTAAAGATGTAAAACAAACCTGGTCCAAAAGACTGACCCTGAGAAACTTCCAGCCCAACAAGGAAGTCTGATATTGCCTCCTCACTAGTCAAGTCTTTGGCCTTCTCATGGTCTGTATACTTGTTTTCATCCTCTCTAGTTCAATTGTACTTACCCAGAATGCACTATTACTAAAACCAGTAAAAAGTATATTTACAAATTTTTCACTCTACATAACTGTAAGAACAATACACATGAAACAAAACGCCCTATATACCTGTGCAGACAAGAGTTCACACAAATTGCTTCCTCCCTGCATCCATATAACTTATCATAGCTGACTGATTCAAAAATAAGGATAAACATGCATGAAGGAACCATATTAAAGTCTCTTTTTTCATTTACTCACCATGATGTAGAGTAGAAGTAAATACATGGATGTTAAAATTTATACTGGTATAAAACCAGAGCGTGTTAGACAAGGCATAGGTCCATTACAAATCCTAAAAATAATTACAACAGTTGCTGTATTCCAGTTATTGAAGTAACTAGATTAACAATAGATCTTACTTGTCCTGTCATACGACTCATGACATGTATGTGCAATTTCAGCTCCGAGCTGCAAATAATGTCCAGCTTTATCATCTCTGGAACCATCTGCTCCAAGGGCAAACATTCCCCCTGCAAAACAGGTCAAATGGCCCATCTTTCTTTCAAGATGCCCGTTCTTCCACTCTCCAATGAAGGTCAGTCCTCCATTGGACTTTCTGATGAGATGTTTTTCTATGGCCTACAAAAAGATTAAGAGAACTTTCAAATATTGTTTCACAGGCAAGCTTTACATATTAACTCTCCTTCAAAGAACAGTGTTCAAAATGAAAAAAAAAATTCTCCATCTTTCAAATCCACTTCTGAGGAACAAAGAATATAATTTCAATGCACATAGAAAAATACCCTAACTGCTAATAATGCTAATGAAACCAAACATAGGTAAAATCACAGCATAGATAACATTGGACTTTTAGTTGAGAATTCGGCACTTATTTTATGGTTCAAACAGTATTTGTCTACCTGTTACTTCTGAGAAGTACCCTTTTGTTCCTCTGTACACTGTGTCTCCTCAGAAAACACAACCATGTTGGAAACTTTTGATCAGCAGCATATGTAAAGGCAGCACCTGTACCCTCAGTTAGTAATAGGAATGCTGCATCCACCTTCTGGCTTCTCCAAAGCAGCTCACTGATTGCACATGCTCAAGTGATGGGTGAGTATTAGAGCTGCTGTTCACAAAAGACATCATTTTATAAGTGAGGTCACTGCTGCTTTCTTTTTGTACATTTGTACCAATATATGTTGTTGCTTATGACTTAAAAATTGTATACTTCTCTTAGTAAGAGGAATAGCTGACCTAACTTTTCAAAGGTTGAAAACTAGGTGGAACAACATTTGATTAAGCCTCTTTTCAGAGAGGTTCACAATTCCCACCAATCTGCTGCAGTATTTATGTTTAGCATTAGACACTCAAAAAGGCAACGAAAAAGAAGTGCTGGTCTGCATATCTGTTGGGTTAATTTCTTCACTAATAGTACTGACAGATCCAAAGTTTGTGCTTATGGCAGGATCCAGTGAGAAGAAAGTGGAAATAACTGACAGAGCATAAATCAGTAAGTCTCTGACAACTGACAGAGTGGTTGTCTAACCATCATGCAAATTGGCATTGAGGACTGGCATGATATCATAGTTTCTGCTGCTAGGGAGCCTGATGTGGTTAACTGTACAAGCCTCATTTGTTCCTAAAGTACTGGTACAGGAAATATTGGATCTGCTGAAAACTGCCACTGAAAAGGATACTCAGATCTGTAGCATGAACTCTGTTGATTCGATTATCCTAGACTGTGACAAAACTCACGTTTTTTGACCATATGGTACTTAGAAGTTAAGTCCTCTTTGAAGGAAAGCCACTTTTACTATGAGGAGCAAGAGGGATTAAGAAGGTATGAATTATTTATTTCCTAGAGGAAAACATTTTTTCCAAATGTTGTCTGACGTTCCCTTTGGAATTGTATCTTTTCATAATTTCGTAACTGTTGAGGAGTAAATGGTTGCAGAAGCTTTTCCAGTCGGACAAAATTGCTGTGGTTAGCATCAGGAGACCCAGCAAAGGCTAGATTTATACACTTCTCAATAAGCTACTCCTTTACTCCAGACTTGCTTTCATGGTTTGACTGAAGAACATGTTCTAGGTGCAAAGTGTCCCTCTTCTGAGCAGAGAACACAACTTCTGAACTTGAACATCACTGTCTTGTAGAAGGGGGAGTTTCTGAAATCTGAAAATCAAGTTCTATCAGCTACTTAGTTATTAAGTTAGATTTATGCTCTCACAAAGAGAGGATCTGAAAAAGAAAATAAATGCAACCCTCTCAAAATACTTTATCTTTCAGCACCCCACTCCTTGCTAACTACACAAAAAGGACAATTAATATTTACAGTAACCAACAAGGAATAGCTGGGTGTTGTTGGGAGCACTGCCTAGTGTATAAGAAAAGTTTGAGTAGGTTGGATAGATGTGGCATTTGTATCCTGGGCTGGATGTCTGGGGCCACAGAGCACTACAATGAGTACTGTAAAGCAATGACTTCCAGCTGGACCACAAGGAATACACACTCATGCAAGTGGACATGTATTCACAAGCTTCCATGAAGAAGATTTAGTTCACATCAACTAAGAGATTAATTGATGGAAGAAGCTTTCTTAGTCTGTGAAATGCCAAAAACTAGAGTGGCTGAGGTCACTTGGTTTGTTTCGCCTACAGAAGAGGAGACTGAGGGGAGACCTCATTGCAGTCTTCAACATCCTCATGAGAGAAAGTGAAGGGGCAGGCACTGATCTCTTCACTCTGGTGACCAGTGACAGGACCCTAGAAAATGGCATGAAGTTGTATCAGAGGAGGTTTAGGTTGGATATTAGGAAAAGGTTCTTCACCCAGAGGGAGGTTGGGCACTGGAACAGGCTCCCCAGGGAAGTGGTCACAGCACCTGACAGAGTTCAAGAAGCATTTGGATGATACTCCCAGACATATAGTGTGACTTTCAGGGATGGTCCTGTGCAGGACTAAGAGTTGGACTAGGTGATCCTTCTGGGTCCTTTCCAACTTAGGATATTCTGTGATTCTGTGCAAAACCTGTATGTTCTCTATCCGATGTTCATGCTTTCTGTGCTTTTTATGACTAAAGAAACAGCATTTTCTGAGTTGACTTGCAGCAGTACTTGCCATTTTGTGACAGTGAAGCACACTGCTGAATCTGTCCTTTAGCTATCTAATGCTAATAAGAAAGCGTAAGGATCAAATTTGTGAGCCTAAGAGATGAGATTACTCAAGGCAGCAGATCAAAAGAAGCTCCCCTATCCTCCCGGTGATGTGAGAAGGAGAAAAGACAGTTGAATCCAGAGTAGCTGGGAGGTCAATATGACAATGTTAACCATAAAGCAAACTTAAGAGGCCCATCCCCAATTTTTATCAACATAAAAAATTCCCAACAAGTTTCACAATTTTAGCTTTTATCACAGCTGTGAATCTACCTACTAGGACACTGCAATGAAGTGTCCTTTGCAGTGGAAGACTGCATTAATATTATACAGCATAGAGAAGTTACAGATATATAACTTGTTTGTATTCTTGTTACAAAGTAAACGGTGTCCTGGATAAGGCTTCATATGCCATGGATCAGAAATCATGGCATCTGAAGAACAGATGCTGTATTTTTCTTCTTCTTAATACCTCCAAGGAATGAGGTATCACTGCCTACTGCAAGACTTGAGAGTGAGGTTATGGTTGTCCATCTTCCACTCACCTCCCCATAAAACACTAAGGGAGTGAAGAGTGGCTGGACAGAAACACTCTTTTAGACTGGTGGGTGCTGAGAACATTTCCAACTCTATGCTATGAGTGGTAGGAATGTATTCTATACCATTCCCCTTCTGCTTGCATAAATGATGCAAAGAGCTTCTGCTCCACATTCTGAAAAATCAAGAGTAAGAAGTATCAGCTATAGAGGAAGACCTATGTTATAGGCAACTACAAAAGAATGGTAAGGGAATGGGCTCTTAAAAATATTTTAAATAAAAATTTAAACTACAATTATGCAAAGCAAATCCTACTTAATAACTCTTTGCCCATGTCTTTCAGTGTCAAGAATGACCTGGGGGAAACGTAAATCCTGAAACAGTTATGTTCCACAATGTATAAATCAGCACAGTTGGCGCAGATTCAAATGTACAGAAGTGGGTTTAGCTGAGAAAAAGCCAAAGAAACCATCTGATGCTTGGACTGCAGGTCATAACCCACATGGAGAGAGAACAGCTCAGCTCTTCCTCCCTCCTATCCACAGTGTGTTTTCACCGGGTCCCAGTTCTGCTTTGCTCTGTCTCCATTCAGAGACAGAGATTTGCTCATATAAAAGGTTTGAGAGATGGCTTACAGTGAAGAGGATGAAAGGGGCAGTTTATTTCCTCCCATTTTAAAGTGCTCACGGTTTAGGAATCTGAATAAAATATTTCAACAGTAGCCAGAATGGATGTTAAACACCAGTTTCTAAACATTTTTAAAACCATGGGACCCAATAAACTGTATTTTAGCTTATTAAAAATATTCAACTAATGTTTTGAACTAGTAATGTTGACTTTAACAAACCCTGGAAAGCTAAGGAAGTTCAAAAGGACTGGGGAATAGCTGACGCTTTACCAGTATTGTAAAAAGATAATAAAACAGCCATATAAAATGAATTATGTAATTTCAAAAATAAATATTTGATTGATATGTGTATGCTGATCCTGGGAATATTAGGAATTTCAGAAATTTTCTTGGCATTTTACAATATATTAGTCCTAGACAAATTGAAGGCAGCACATATGAAGTGGACTAAAAGCTGGCCTGCTAGAACAGTTCAAAGTAAAAAAAAAATCCTCATCTCATGAAGATTCTGCAAAGATACTTTTATTCAACACTGGGTAGCATTTCTAACAATGATCCACGAGAAAATGCTGAAAAAAAATGTGCAGATGACACAAAAATTGATAGAGTTGCAGATAGTGATAAAGAAAAAGTCAGTTCTGTAAAATCATTCAGAACAGGTGACAAAACAGGTTTTGCCTGAACAATGTGTTGTAATAGAGATAAGTATAAGGTCAAACATTGAGGAACTGGGAATGTAAATCACAGTAGTAGGAAAGCAGTAAATCAAAGACTATAACCAGTTCAGAATAAAGCAACTGGAAAGTGGATGATGGTGTGAGGCAAAGGTTAAGAGTGCAAACACAGCTCCTGGCTGGCTGAAGAGGAGAAAATTGAGAAGAAATCAGGTAATGACACATAAGAAGAACCATTACCTGTTGTCTCCACACTGAAGACACTGGAAAGTATGTAAAAAGCTTAAGAAATAACTCAAAATCTGTTTTATACTTGAGACTAAAGAAAATTATGTGTTCTCTTTTTCTCCAGGAGAGAATGACTATTATACCTCTGATAGTAACCAGCCTACACGATGCAGATAACACTTTAAAACAATGTAGGAAATGAAAAAGTTAAAGTAACTCAAAGTCAAATGTAATCAAACTCAGGTCAGGAATAAGACATATTACATCGTCAAAGCAATTTTGTACTAGAACTTTTACTGTATGTCTTTTTAAATGGACATTTTGAGAACTCCAAGAACAGGTGATTTGCTTTAGGAGACCGACTGTACTAAAACTAAGTTTTAAAAGCTTGTGTTGAAAAAACAGGGTGTGCACAGAGTATGGAACACATCAAGCACCAACCACACTTCTGCACTAGGACAAGACTACATGGTCCCTGCTGCTACCACAGCTCACTTGACTAAAACTGGCTTAGTTACTCTCTACACATCTTAACTGTTCCTTAGTGGCATAATGGGCGCAAGAGAAGCTGATGAGAGAAGATGCCTGGGTGTGGGGAAACTGAGAAAGTAAGAGTTGGGCAGCATAAAGCTCAGAGCCACCACAAAAAGGCCCCCACCCAAAATCCTACTGCATTGTCCTGCAGAACCACACTGCTTGGACAAGCACTACTTGATCTGTGAGAGGGTATAAGACCATATCACAGAAGAACCATAGAGTAAGGAAGAGAAATAAACTACATTTTACAAGATAAATACAGAATGTAACATGTAAATGCCTTAGAATATAATATAAAGAATAAAACAATTTGGGACTTCAACTCCTAGAATGATTCTGAACACTGGAGAAAAATGACTTGGTCGTTCTGCACATACCTTAGGGTTGCCAGATCTCTTTCTAATAAACTATAGCTTGGGCTTTTACATTATACCATTTTGGACAAGCTGATTATTTTTAGCACAATAATCTGCATCATATGTATTCCACAATAATACTTTTTAAACTCTCAGAGTGAAAACTAGTATCATTCATCACTTGATTCCTTAAAGCTTATATAATCAAAACAAGTCCTGTGGTTGATGGTGGTGTTTTTTGTTGTTTTGGTTTGTTTTTTTTCTTTCTCAGTTGTTTTTTTGGGGGAGGTTATTTTTTTTATTTTTTAAAATTATTAAAGATGGTTCCACTGTATTGGAAAACTCAACGAATTATAATCACCTCAATTGCATCGTCGTACATTTTTCTTGCCTCCGTGTCCATCTTGTCTGACATAAGCCAGGCTTTCAATAAATATTCATAAAAACTGTCTCCCAGCCCGCCCACGGATGTGTGATCTGTAGAAGGGAAAGAGGGAAGAGAACAAAAAAATGTTGAAGTTGTTATGTAATAGCACCTTAATTTATTCAAAACATAAACTTATGTTTTTAAGGCCTACTGCTGTAGAATTAACATTCTAAGCCTGTTTAGCAGGACAAAGCTACACTGCACCCCATCCCCTCCAAACTTACTTCATAGGCATGGAACCTGCTGCATGTGTTCACTGTTTGTCATTCTGCAGAGGGGGCTAGCCCTCACATAAAAAATGTATTTTAATCTCAAGTTTTACTTCTTTCCAAAGAACCTGTTTTGTTGCTAGGGTTTGGGGTTTTTTTCTCTAATGTATATATGAAAAATGTGTGTAGAAAAGCCCCTCAGATCTCTTTATCCAGGGTGTAAGCAAGCTACATGGCTGGCTACAAACCGCCATGAACTACACAGAATCCAACCCCTCCAGGAGATTTTTATTTCTAACGGGGTAGTTACTCGACAGACCAATGAATTCCTCAAACTAAATGTTCCTATTGAAGCTATTTTGGTCAACAGGGAGGCAAACTTCCTTTGCAGTGTACAACACAAGACCTGTTCTTTTTCACCATGCCTGAGCAACCGCACAGAGCCACGCTATGTGCAACCGGGTAAAGTTGCTTGACTGTAAGAAGTCACCAGCACAAACACTGGACCTCCTGACACAGAGATTTTGGGGTTGCCCTCTTTTTTTTCTTTTTTTTTTTCTTTTTCTTTCAGAGGTTACCTTTCACAAGCAGCATCATTGCTATTCTGTGCTGACAGACCACATGAGATTGATCAACCTACGCTTCTCTTTGGGTGAACTATCCCCACAAAAAGCCTGGTCTGACAGCCTCGGAGCTTCTCTTCCAACCAGGGTAAGCACTCCCTAGTACGCCCTTCATTCAAAAAGCAGCACACTCTATGAGATTTAATAAGTGACTCCAACCAGAACACACATAACCTTTTCTTTCCTAATGTTACAGCCCTCAAAACACTGGCACAAGAACAGTCATAGTCTACCGAAGCTAGACAAGGCAAATGTTTAACACCAGCATTGCAATAATGCCAGAAATTCACTGCCCTAAGCACGACTGTTTCAGTCAAGCAACTTCCCTTTTACTGCGTGAAGGAACGATACGATACTTCCTTTTACAAATACCTCAAAAATGTGTTCTTTGCAGTTTTTCTGGAATAAAGGTGCAAAAGAGGTCGAAACTCTCCTTCTGTTCCTTTTTCCTCCAAGCACCATCCTGCCCCAGCATGTCTGCCTGTCTCTGAAGATGTGAGTAGGAGGTTAGAGCTGGTAGATGCTGCTATCCTAACTCTTCTAGCTGCCTCTTGGCTCGTCTGCTACTTACAAATGGATTTCTAAACAAAGGAAGGAGCAAGTGGAGAGCCTGTAGCTTTCCCATTTAGTTTCAAGTTGTGAATTTGAAGCAAATTACTTTATGACCTTCCCTTATATCTCAGAATCTCCTAGACCGCCTTTTCACACCCAGTTACTCAAAGATTATGAGTTTTCATAAGCTTTCTGGCTCTGAGCTGTAAAAGGACATTCAGGTCATGAGTCACTTTCTCACACAAATGCAAGGGCTAGAAATTACTGCTTCAATGTACTGTTACATTCTTAAGCAGACACAAGAACTAAGGGCCTGTGGTTTTCAGAAAAAAAACCCACAAACCATCACAAGACTTCAAAACTAAGACTCATGTTAGCATTACTCAGGAGTTGTCTTCATAAGAGACACTGTTTAAAACTACTTCTGTTAGGCTGCTGCGTCCCCAGCTGAGCTCTGTCACTTGAGTCAGCGCTGCTCCTTGGCCAGATTTCTTTGACAGATGCACTCAGACCCCAAGGAGGACGGGGTTGTTGAATCCTCAGCAGGGTTTGTCTTGTAGCAGCTCCAGCTGGGTTCGGGGCAGGAAAGAGCAGGAAGATAAGTGAAAAAGGTTTATTTCTTAAACAGAAAAATCCATACTCCAGATGAGTTTCCAATGTCAATTATCAGTAACATGCCCTGTTTCATGTCTACTTCTTCAGGCAGTCATTCGAGAACTGTCCCTCTCCTGCCAGTAGCTCTTCTCCTCCTTGACCATTGTCTCTTCCTGGGATGGGGCAACCTCAGATGTATGTTCAGACTGAGGAATGAGATGCTGGAAAGCAGCACTGTGGAAAGGGACCTGGGGGTCCTCGTCAGTGGCAAGTTGAATGTGAGCGAGCAGTGCCCTGGCAGCCAGGAGGGCCAATCGTGTCCTGGGGGGCATCAGGCAAAGCATCTCCAGCCAGTCAAGGAAGGGGATTGTCCCACTCCGCTCTGCACTGGGGAGCCTCACCTTGAATATTATGTGCAGTTTTGTGCACCAAAGTATAAGAAAGATATTAAGCTCTTAGAGAGCATCCAAAGGAGGGCAAAGAAAATGGTGGAAGGCCTTGAGGGGAAGCTGTACGAGGAGAGGCTGAGGGCTCTTGGTCTGTTCAAGCCTGGAGAAGAGGAGACTAAGGAGAGACCTCACTGTGGTCTTTAACATCCTCACGAGAGGAAGGGCAGGCACTGATCTGTTCTCTGTGGTGACTAGTGACAGGACCTGAGGGAATGGCACAAAGCTGAGTCAGGGGAGGTTTAGGTTGGATATTACCCAGATTTACCCAGAGGGTAATTGTATTGGAACAGGCTCCCCAGGGAAGTGGTCACAGCACTGAGGTTGCCAGAGTTCAAGAAGCATTTGGACGATACTCCCAGGTACATGGTGTGACTCCTGGGGATGGTCGTGTGCAGGGCTAAGGGTTGGACTCAATGATCCTTGTGGGTCCCTTCCAACTCAGCATATTCTGTAATTCTGCTTCTCATCTTAGACAAGAGTAGCATCAGGAGACACAGGACTCAGAGCCATCCCCTAGACAGCTTTTTTTTCACCTTCCTCATGTAGCTCAGAGAACAGAGCTGCACAAGACTCTCAGATACAAATCCTTCTCCCACTCAGCAAGTGAGAAACAAACATGATAAGAAGCCTTCCAAGGGTCTTGCAACTCCCAGCAGCAGTGTTTTCCTTATTCCTCTGTTGCATACTTCACTCCAGCTCTGACCTACTGGGAGCTTTCAAGGCCCCTCTCTCATTCAGCAGTGGGCTCCTCCACTCCCCAGCTGATGCCTTTCACAGCTGGACCAGAGGGGAGACCTATCAGAAAGGGCATTCTCTTCCTTCACTTTGGCAGCAGAAAGTGACAGATAAAATATTTCTAGTAGTCACATATGATGGTACTTCAAGGGAGCTGGCTGCATCAAGATACAGCTGTCTTTATGTCCCTGTCCCCTCCCATCTGCAAAAATAGCCAAAAAAGGATGGATGTTAAAAGGAGGCCACAGCAGCAGCTGAACCCAGGTTTAAGCACAGCAAGTTTTCCAGCTTCTGCAGATGCATTAACTGCAACCTGGCAAGGTCTCCTGCTAGTGTCTGAAGGTGTTGCTAAAGTAAGAATCTGCTACATTTTGTAAGGACTGTAGGTAGAAATGACTGAAAATTAAAACACTTTTTGTGACAGATTGCGGTCTTTGACAACTTGCTCTCACCTAGAGTGGAAATGCTAAAAAGATTCCTTAGCAAATACATAACTGGTGAAAACTGCAGATTTGAGTCATCATATATCATTCTCCCCCAAAAACAAGGCTCTCTACCCAAACTTCCCAGGAAGGTCCAGGGTGGTTATCACTTTCTCCTGCTATTTGAGCTACAGTTCAGATGGATTCAAAGACCTAACTCGTCTCAACTCAAAATGTTTTGCTCAGAAAAATGTTTTGCACATAAAAGATGCAAAAAAACCCCAACTGGCCCCAACCTTATATGTCAATCCAAAGTACTAAAAAGGAACAACTTGTGATTTGAGTAACTGAAATTACTCAAATTTCAGTTGGGTAAACTGAACTTCAGTAAACAGCTGAGAAGGTAAGCATTAAGTTTAAAATGTTTACAAGCATTTTGAAAATTTAAAAAATATATTTTATAAAAAATAAAATTTTAAAATATATTTGATCTACAAGAATTAATTAGCTCTATGTCACTTAAAGTTTTTTATTGTGAAGAACTGTTTCACAGTGAAATCCTGCAGCAACATTCATTCCAGATTAAGACAAATATAGCAAAAAGAACAGAAGTATGAGGAGACATCAAATATGGCAGAAGCCACATGTTCTGTTCAATGTATACATTTTTAGAACATTTATTCCCTCCAATCAAGAAATATCAGGATATTTTCTTCATTCCCTATTTTTTCAAATGTAGGCACAGATGACTGGGCAAACATAAAAGGATTCCAAGTGAAGGATTGCTTTGGAAGTGTTATTTTAGAAGACACAGTAGCTGCAGTTGGAAAGAAAAGCTTCACCTTTTGCAACCAAAAGCAATTACAAGAAGCCCTGTATTTTTTTTTTGGTTCATCACACTTGAAAGTATATGGTGTGCAAACCTCTGCAGTCAGTCTGTTTGTAGGGATCGTTCTTGCCAGAAAGAAACAAACAAAACCTTCATAGAAAGACAATGATATTTAAAGTTCAGAGCAACATTTTTGCTCAGCTACTACAAAGGATTTATATCCTGTTAAATATTGGCATTTTTCTTCTTAATAAACAGCACGCAATCGTAAACAAAGCAAAAAAACCCCAAACAACAAACCAATCAATCTCGTAGCAATATTTTAATGAGGTTTTAATGCAATAATAGAAGATTTATACTTAGTCAAATATATGTCAAAAATCACATCCATCTCTTTCCAACAGACTGGGAAGACCTTCTTTTAAATCCTCACACCATCATTATCTAATAGTCCTAAAGCGAGTTTCACTCCAAATGATCTTATTCATATCAGCAATCCATTAGCTCACTGCTGACACAGTCTCCTCTGACAAGAAGCAGGACAATAATTTCACAGCAAACCACAGACCTATGCAGCAGGTCAGACGGGGTGTACATACTGTCTGACTGAAATGCGAATGAATCTCAGTCCCATATTGGAGGGAGAGTCTGTGCTCTGGTGATTTGTTCTCTGTAAGTAAAATTGGTTCTTTACACATCTGGGGAGACAAAGAAACTTGTTTTTCCTCAGCTCGCTCTTCAGGGCATAGGCAACAGGACTCCCCCTCTTCAATGACAGGCGAGGCACTGAGACCGATCTTGCTGTTCTTTTTCTCCAGGACTGATTTTTGGGTATGATTTTAGATAACACTGATACAAGGCATTCACACAGCTCATTCTCCTTTCTCAAATATCCAGACCTACCTAATGGTTGTAAATAACTACCTCCACAGCAAGCCACTTTCCAAATGAATGGCAGTGGTTCCCAAGAACACGGTTATGGATGCAAACTGCAAGTTACCAACATGCGTCACTTCCTTTTGTGTACAGGGAAAGTTTGGTTCAGCGAGCAATAACATTTTCCACAACAACTGAAAGCCCCCTAAAGATAACATTAATAATGGATCCTGCTCTAATGAAGGTCTACCTGCTCTCTAGAGCAAACTAAGACGTGTAAATTATTTTTAAGCAGATGGCTTTAAGTAGTTAACAGCAGCTTAATGAGGCAAATTAAAAACAGTTCATGATTTGCTTAACTGTCTCTGCTTTGTGCCTTAATTGTTCAATTGTCATTTCTTGGCAAGGAGCAAGAATAAAGAAAGAAGCCAGGCATTGCTTTAAAACCAGCACACAATGACAGAACGGATGCTGTAGGCTCAACCTCACCTCACGGTGAGGCTTCCTTATAGCCCCGAGCAGATGGGGAGGGAGCCACTGCCCCTCCTTGACCCCAGGGCACGTCCTCCTGTCTTTCCATTGCGTCAGAAAGCTCATGCATCACTTACTGCACACAGAATACAAAAAAGAGATGAAATACAATACCGAGTAGAAGCATGTTTGGCGTGCACAGGCTGCCCTCCTGGAAAGCAATTCGGTGAGATAACACTGTAGCAGTACATAAGCGCAAGCAGGAAGAGATGCAGATCAACTATGCCCATAGTATTTTTAATCCATTAATTGTAACTACCACACTGATTTAATATTTTAAAGTACAGACAGATAGAGAACAACCAAGCAAAAAATTAGAAATTTGGCGATATATAAAAGAAACTCAAATCTCAGAACTTATATCTTAGTTACAACTCTAAAGTAAAGGAAAACTAACTTAAGCCTGTGCTATACTCCATAGACTAGAAACACCAAAATAAACAAACTACTCATTCATTTCAACAAAAAGAGTAGTAGTACAGAACTACTTTGCAACAAAAGAACGAAGCAATAAAAAAGGGAGACTGTTCTTCCTTAAGGATCACAAACTAAATCTTTGACTAAGTGCTATTGTAATATGTCAGAGAAGGAGTTCAAGAGTGGAAAAGTTAAGTGACCAGAAGGGAACAGCAAAGTGATAAAGCTAATATTAACTTTCATTAAGAAACCAACACACTCCATCACCATCAATTGTTATTGCCTGTACCAACTGGCCTTACACTGCAGAGCCCTCCTTCTCTGTGCAGGAAACTTTCACAGATTTTTTTTTTTCTGTTTGTCTTCAGAGTGGTTCTGATTAAATTGCAGTTCAATCTTTACTTCAGGTAGTTGGGTTTAGTGCTCCTCAAATGCTCTAAATAGGTGCAAGCTCCCCTTCTAATCCTTTAATCCAGAAAGCTGAGGCCCTGGAAATTGCAGCTGCTGCAATTCACAGCAGAAATTCAACCTAAGGATGTCATAATCCATAGTAGTTGGCTTAAAAGTGCAAACTCTTGTAAATTAACTGCAGCAGAGGCAGCCCTGATAAAAAGAGACAGAGGTGCAGGTTTTAGTCAGCTACGAGCTACTTATCACTAAGGAACATGTCAACAGCATGACAATTTTTCTGAAAACATGCAGCTCAGTTGGTGCTGATAACATTAGGGTTGTGAGTTTGATCCCCCTATGAGCCATTCATTTAAGAGTTGGACTTGATGATCCTTGTGGGTCCCTTCCACCCCAGAATATTCTGTGAAATAAGTGAAGTTCCACTTGTTGAAATCCAAGAAAATCAGAACTACATTCAAGGAATGTAAATTAAGGTTGTAACGCCAAGCATTTATAAGTTGGGAGACAGCTGAACAGACATTGCTTCCCATTCTACTGTCTGGTAATCAAGCAACAAGAAAAACCTTGCTCAGCTCCTCCCAACCTGGGGATATGTGATCACGCCTGCTCAGCACACACAGCTCTAGAGAACACAGCAGCTGAAATCTAAATACACCATATGGAGAAAGTAGATGTGAATAATTTGAAAAGGTTTGGAAAAATATGGATGGTTCTTGAGTTCCTTAACTGTACTCCTTGAAAAAACAAACTTTTATCTGGGTAGAATCACATTCCACTTTTAGTTTCATTTAGAAATGGCTAAAGCATTTTTATCAAAATTGTTTAAAAAACCCCAACAAAACAGCTTGGAGCAGACGGAATATTCCAGTTGGAAGAGCTGAAGTCTGGCAGCTACAAGAAAATGAAAACACAATCACTTAATTGAAAGTATTGAGCAATCTTAATAGTAAGTCCTACCAGTTTGTCATACAATAAAATTAAGAAAAATTACTTCCTAGGACTGTAGGGTTTATCAAGCTAAGGATTAAAAATTGTCAAACTTGCACAATTCAAGTGTGTGCAAAGGCAAAAGAAATAATTTGAAATAGACCAGCAAGTATAACTAGCCCAATTAATACATATATTTACGTAACTAACGTTATTAGAATCTAAACACTTCTTCAATTACAGAATGTAATTTATGATCCTGTAATGTCAAAGGAATATCCTGATTTGGTATCTTACAATGGACTGTTCTTTCACTCTCAGGAATTCACAACTGGAACAAATATTTTCTTCTTTTTTTTTTTTTAATTCAAACTTTCCTGAAACATCAAAACATTCCAGCTTTTATTTATAATTCTGCAAAGATTTAGGTCATCTCTCAGAAGACATATTCACGAATTAAAGAACAATCGACTCATTAAATCAACTCCATATGCTAAAATTAGAAACACTTTAAAACCTTACATTGATGTTTTTACTGAGAAGTGGCCTTTTATCACCTGAAGTTGTCTTTTCAAGATTTTTATGTTCACCCACAGAGGTACCCAAATGAAGCACACCTGCCTCTCTGCAAAGTTTGGAGTCAGTCTAAATCCTACCTGTGCAGGCAGCTTTAACTAAGCTGTTGGGATTTGCAGCGGATTGATGGGAAGTCAGGTTTATCTCAGATGACTTTTTTTTTTCCTGACAAGGTGGCTGTGAAAAGCAGCTAAAGGGTAGTAACACCACCTACTACAAACAATACTGCTGTAGGCATGTGCCCACAATGCAAAGAGTCCCTTTTGAATAAGACTTCCTACACAGTGCGATTGACAAGGTCTTAAGGTCATTACAACCTTTAATTTATTCACCTTAACCTTCCTTGAAGTTCTCAACTCTCCTCTTACAGATTAAAAACAAGAATAGGGGAGAGAGAAACCTTTATTAGATTAGTTCAACACTCATCTCTACAAAATTATCTGGCAAAACAACTGTCAACAATTTCACCCTCTCCCTTCAAGTTGTACCGAGACCATGGCAGTTTACATATTCACAGGTGTACATGTGTATATACATCACACATAAAAGCTGACAGTCAAAAGTGATTCAAGAAGCAAGTACTTATGGATTATACCACATGCAATATAAATCCAGGCTACCCTGCCTGTTTCTTTCTCCTAAACTTCTAAGTATCTCTTACTTTTCTTCTCACGACAGATGCCTGAAATGGCACACACAGCCAGCTGAAGTTTTGATCACTCTGTAGGTGCTAGAAAATTGTGCTGATTTTAAGACTTAATCAGTCCATGCTCTGTGACTGAGACTCAGCTACCACACCATACGTGCACAGCATTCATCACCATCCCTCTCTTACTTTTGACCATATGGGTCAGAAAGCTTTATCTGCAAGCTGTGTTTTCACAAAGACCTCCACGTTAACTGTCTTCAAAGCCATCAATGTAAACTCTCAAAACCACCCCTAAAACATGATGAACTTTGTTAACACAGATTAATTTACTGAATCACAGCAAGGACAATAAATGTTGAAGCTGTTGGGGGACAAATTTCAAATTCTAGATATTGATGCACTCCTCACCAAGATCATGCTCTAAAAGTATCGTTTGGTGGTACAGCAAAATGAAATATTCATCCCTTTCCACAGCAATGTATGCAAGCACTTTCAAAACCCAGTTACACCATATCCAAATCATTTCTTTAGAAATTATTTATAGACACTCCTTTTCAAATGCATAATTCATATACACATTTAACCTTCCAATAACACTAGAATCTTCAACACACTAAACACAACTTTTATTTGTTCACCTTTTTCAGCATCTTGCTCAACAGACTAGCAAAACATCTTAACCTTGTAGTCTTATAAAAGCATATTCCCTGTAATGCACAGTTCTGCTGTATTTCATTAAAACAAAGTTTTAACAGATTATCTTGCTCTTGGCTTCTAATGAATAAACAAATTCGAACACAGCTTTTTCTTGGAACACAGCTAATTACATTTGTACAAGGTTGTAAAGCAAAAGGGCAAGGGAATTCCCCAGCAGAGATTACACAGATTATTTTCTATTCAAAAGGCATGCATGTTCCTAAGAACAGAACACCACAGAATATATTGGAGAACAAAATTAAGGACATCTGCCAAGATGGCAAAAAAAATTAAACTGCAAAGAACTGGCCCCACCTCCTCACCTGCAACTGCATGCCTACTGCTGGAAGTCTAGAAATAATGTTGTTTTTAGAAAGAATGTTGTATTTATTCATAATGCAATCAACTGAAAGCAGATTTCAAGTAGAAAAATCCACCTCAAAAAATGCTTGCACCAATGTCCACACTAATCATTACATAGATCACGTATCTCCAGTTCTGTAATTGACATTCTGATCACAAATCAGAAAAAGAAATTTACTTGCTAAATCAAATAAATGTGCAAAGATGAAGTCAGGTTGGAAACTACAACTACTTTTACAATATATTTTATTTCTGCACCATTTAATTCCTATTTAAGAGAGAGAAATTTTTTCTTATGCTGAAGGGAAAAAAATATGACCTGTGAATTAAAGCATTAGAAATTATTATTCACAAGTCCAAATAGAAGGTAATTATCTGAAGAGTTTTGGAAAATACTTCGGAATATATAGGCTTACTTGACTCAATTCCCTTCTCTTCCTTTTAGGTTATGGATGTTTTGCCAGAACTTGACATTACATTTTGTAGTTTGATTTTTCATGACTCATGGCACTGCCAGTTTCTTGGTGTTGTCTAAAGCAGGTAGGGTTACTAATAGATACAATTTAAGATACTCCTTCTGCTAAGTAAGGCATCTAGTAAATAAATAAGGGGGAGGAGGGAAAATGCAAAGTACCTTCAAAGTTAAAGAAGAATACTGGCAGCTTCAGCTGGCAAAGACAGGAATTTTCCAATACTAGCATCTTTCTCACTACCTGTAATTACACTATCAACCTGTTAATTTATGCTACAAACATATTTTTATCTGAAATATTCATCTGCAGTATTTCTTTAATCTTTCAAAAGACCACTTCATTCTTCAGTATTATTCACTTCACCTTGCAATCTGCAAGCGTTTTAATCTCCCAGAGAGGCAGATGTAAAGACTGAAATGATTTCTTGCTTAATTTTAAAAATGAAAGTACCAATAACTGATAAATAAATCAGTATTTGGATTCCTACCTCTGCAGCACCTTTGAAAGTTTGCATTCAAGAGAACCACTCTTCCTATACATATATATGTCTCAATCAGATAGAGCTTATGCTGTCAGGGAAATATCCTTCAGGTGACATGCTGATTATTCTCAGTATTAGCATTCTCACATGGGGGGATACGCAAAATGTGACAGCACCTTCTTCAAAAAAGAGTCTGCACATCACAGGGGCTGCTAGATCTGGGTGGCAGAGCCTGGAGGTTGACAGTGGGTCACCGGGCCCAAGGTTTATGTGCCAGCAACTGGAAACACCCACACGTGTTTTTCCCAGTGAATTTAACCCCGAATGCATGTGTAGTTCATCAGCAAACTTCCCGCTGGACAGCAAGAGACCTTCATCTGAAAAGACCCAAGCTCTGAGTTGATGGCTGCATAAGAGGTCCAGGGTGCAAGCACAGGTATTGGGTAGACTGAGAGCCCTTGCTCATAATTGAAGGATCCATGAGCATGAGGACACTTGTGAAGGGTGCGAGTCCATGCATTTATGTGACAGGGAACATAAGGAGAAGGATCAAAACCTGGCTACCTGCAGGTATGTTCTATGTGAGCTGTGGCAGCACAACATGTGGGTGCTACAAAGGCAGTGCTGTCAGTGGGCAGCAGCATTAGTCTCCTCTCACTGTATGTTCACACCTCTCTAGGACACATCCTCAAGCCTCACTACTGGCCAAACTCCAAATGGGAACTTCAGCAGTCACATCCACTGGATAAAGACCTGTACCTGTCTGGGCTTCAGTAGCTGTGAAAGAATCCCCAGTTCTTGGAGTCTGATGGATGTAGTGGTTTTCCTAACATCTTTAAGTGTGTTACAAACATTTAGACTAAATTTATTTTCAATTTTCCTTTAAATTCTGAACAATAAATATAGACAGATGGTGCTATCGGTGTGATACAATCTCTTATCACAAACGAGAATAGATAGGATATATTGCTCCTGATTTGTCTATTACCTGCAAGAGTTTAAATTAAGCAGTTCAGTTAATTACCTAGCTCAGCCCAAGAACATTAGCCTAAAACCAGCTGTACAGGCAGGCATAAAGAACCTGGAATAGTCATCCAGTATTTCCACTGATTTAATGACAGTAATTTAAAATTATTTTCATTGGTTTTCCTACACATGAACATTGTACCATTTTATCTAAAGTGTAAACCTAATCCAAATAAATTAAATCCACAGAAGCTTTCTCTAAATAGTATTTTAAAATTAGAAGTGCTTGGTTTGGTTTAATTTAAGCATTTATTGTTGAAAATGGAAGACCACCTGAAAAAAATGAAATATGCACATCCATAAAGGTATTTGCTTAGGTTTATTTAAAGGCCAGTCTACAGCACAAGCAACTGGGAAACAGAGGATGTAAGCTGCTCCCACTGAGCCACCAGGGTTGTGCCCCTTCTTACTCTGTAGTAACAGGGGGAGGGAACTGAAAGAAGGTGAGAACATCACCAAAAGGTAGTGTGTGTAACAAGGCAGGGTAAATACCTATGTGAATCCTTTAACTATCTTTAAAGTATAGCCATCACTTTGTACATGGAAGACACCATTTAAATTTAGTGCACTAAATATACATAACACATGTGATTGATACCACACTGTCAGTGAGACCTTGTAAACATGCTGAGTGCCCCTAATCAGGCTTTTAACTCAGACTACTTGCAAATCTGAGTAAGGGGGCTTGTTTTTGTTAAGGAGACATGAATAAAGCACTGTAGAATAGACTGTAGTCTGACTGTTCATCACATCAGCATTCAGTGGTGGCAAATTCAGTATCTGCTGTTACTAATAGCAATGCTTAGCTCATGAACTGTAAATTCACATGCTAGCTTACTTTACAGCAACTTATTAATGTGCTCACATATCACTAAGGCATAACAAACACACAAGATTAACACAGAATAGACATTTCGGCTTATTTTCTTGCATATGGAAGCTATGTTCTAGTAACCACAGCGGTGTTGGATCAAGGGTTGGACTTGATGATCTCAGAGGTCTTTTCCAATCTGATTTATTTTATGATTCTATATTTAGCCTAAACCCCAATTTTAGTTGAACTGACAACTTTCTTCATAGCCAATTCAGGTAACTCCATACATAGCCTAGGTAAAGATAATGAGATTTGAAGTCAGAGTGATTAGAGATCCCCTTCCATAACATTATTACTTTCAAGAGATATTGGAATCAGAAGAAATACAGTAATTTATTCTTGCTATTGGAAAGCAAAAAGGAAGAATGCCCAATTAAAGAAATGCACAAACACGAGCAGCGTTCCCTGACTTTGAAATAACATGCAGATTGGCATTTCCTTTGTTATTGCTCTTCTAGTTGGTATTCTCATCTAACCTGTTCGCAAATACAAATTAGAATTAAATTTTCTCAACATATTTCATTTCTTAAAAAGTCCTTTTTCTTCAGTACAAATTAATTTCCATAATTTGAAAACTCTTGCTTCTAGTCAAATTTCTATTATATCTGCATAGCAGGCTTCTCTAGAAGCACTCCCACTGTTTTTGAAAATAATCTAAATTCGAAGTTCTGATGCTTAACACCAAACCATATGCTGGTGAAAAGCTAACAAACTTAACTGAAGGTTAATGTGAAAAGTTAGAAAATGGTTCTTCCTGGCTATTTTCCTTTCAGTCTTACAGAAACTGAAACCCCAATGCAGAAGTATCATAAATCACTTGTTTCTACTGGACCATCACCTTAGCTCATAAGTAAAACCAGGATCTGTCAACATTCATGTGGGCATTACAGATCTGCCTTCTAGTAAATGCCCCAGTGAGCCGACAAATCCTGAGCTGAACTCATTAAAAAGGCTGTCATGCCACTGTCATGCCACTCACTGTAGTAAAACCTGCAACATTATAAGCTTAAACACAAAGACTTAGCCATTGTTTTCCTCCTCCTGGATTTAACTGACCCCATCACAGCAGTACATGTCCAGTTGTATTACAAAGCATTCTGCACTGGAAAACATGGAGATTTAGCAATGATCAGTAAGCCATTCACCCAGCAGTTTTCAGGACTGAGTTTTTCAGCATTTGAATGGAAAGAAACGATGGGATAGAACTGTACTCCCTGTTCAGCCCTGCCAATGGCTTCAGACCCTGGCTGCTGCTGCTTCATGAGGCAGGCAGAAAAAGAAAGAAGGTAATCTGTCACAAACTCTTCTTCAAGGGCTATGACAAATGCATTAAATGCAAATGAAAATCTATATTAATAAAACTGTAATCAATTCAAAGACACAGCCATAGATTAATGTCACACTGTACGATGTGACTCATCTCTACAACTTGTTAAGAATCTGGAAGCAATGGTCACACCCTCCTTGATGAAATCATTACTACTAATAGACTGGTAAGCTACTTCACTGATTATACCTTTTCAGGGATTTGTAACAGAAACATTGACTAGTTGGAATGAAAACACACATCTTTCTAAGCTCCGGCAGAAGAACGATGAGTGAAAACGATGGTCTGCATGTCTCAGAGCAGTGTCCCCAGAACATCATTCCCCAGCCGTGAAACTGCAGAACATGCTGTTTATATTGAGATCAAAAGGCCTCCACTCTGATAAATCAAACCACAGCATAAATGATTCACTGAACCCTGCATCCTAACATCAGAAGCATACCAACAAGGTTGCAGCATATCACGTACACCATTCCCTTTTTCCTAACCCAAGAAGAGCACAGAAGACATTTTAAGCATACATTTAAATGAGGAAAAACAGACAAGACACAGCAACATGGCCTAAGATCTACAGAGGCTAAAGACAGAAATATTCTGAGGCACAGAAAAACCCCATAATAATTGCTGATCCCTGAAAGGTCTGAAAGATCTTTATGAAAGTTAGCTCGTCATCATTCAAGAACCCTGGATACGCCAAGAGGACTGGGGAGCCAGTGTCCCTTTTTCTTTGAGTCCAGACAACTTGGACATGTCTTGGTACCTGTAAGTATTAATGAATTAAACTTGGGAAAAAATGACAGTAGGTAAAAATGAGCCTGCTTAAAGAGTCTGTAAACAAATAAATATCACCTTCCCCTTCAACAAGACCCAGCACTGAATTTTATTACTCTAATTTTCTTACACCAGCAGCTGAGATATAAGCTTCATATTTATGAATTATATCCAGTTCACATAAACTTTGGATGGACAACACAGTATTTACATTCTGCAAAACCTAAGATTAAAAAAAACGGAAAGGCAGTATGTTGGGAGACCTTACCTGTACTAAGTTACTTATGTGTCAGTATAAATTACTGCACAAATCCCTGGAGGAAAGAGGAAAAAGGAAGGAAATATTTCTAAATGGGGTATTTCAAAAGCACATTAGTTGCTCATACTAGAAGTTAATACTTGGGATGACAAGTCAAATAAAGTAAATTCAATACTTGTGGGGCTTTTTCATTAAAACCACAAAATTAGGATGTGCCTTGGCTCCTTGTGCAAGCAGCTCTGAGAAGGTATCAAAATACTCTATCAAGTCTCAAGGTAGAAGATATCAAGAATTTTCCACAAAGTTCTTTAGGCAAGTAAAGATCGATCCAACTTACAGCCCTGTGGGGCCACATCAAACCCACAGAAAATGATGCTTCTCTTTACTTCCACAAATCTGTCCTGCAACAGGAATTTCCTTTAAGTATTCAAGTCTACCTGTCAGCCTGTTAGAACAAATTACACAAAACACCAGCACTTCTAGAAGTGTATAATTTTTCTTCTATTAAAATCACATAAAGTTTTTCTTTAAAAAAATAAATTATAAGGTAAAGACAAAACATAACTGCTGAGAAAACTTGACCTAAATGAATTCTTCCACAATGCATTCTGTCTAATACTCTCTGGATAACCAACTTGTAGTAATAACATTAATTAAGCCTGACTGTTACATGTACATTGCTGATGTTTTTATTACTCTGAATAAAGATACACACCACTAGAATGACGGGTATGAAAATAGAAAATAAACCCACCACTATAAAGGTGCTTGCAGCTAAATCCCGTATTTCTTCAACAGTGCATTTAGATCTGTATTTATGAAGATTTATTTTACCTATTTCACAGCCCTCGTGACTTACTTGGAATGGTGCACAGATTAAAAAAAACAACTAGAACTGAGCCAAAAAAATTCTGAGGAGAGGAAAAAAATGTTAGAAGGAAGAGGAAAAAAAAAAAGGCAGAAGAGAAACCCCTGAAAGGTCAGAATCAAGAGTTACAGGTATCTAGGCAAATAAAGAGTTCCGAAATAATTCTCAGAAACTATCTGCAGAAAGTACTTTGTACAAGATAAGATGCATTGAACTAAAGGTCAGAGCAAAGACGAAAAGAGCAGCTTTCCCAGAAGCTGAAAAAAGAAAAGTTATGCTTTGGTTCTCTTTCCATTGTCTCAGTCTTTCCAGTACAAAAGTATATAACAAGCCAAATACAAAGCTCTTTGAAATTACCTTCTGAGGAGGACATAAAAGCCTTGCCTGCCTTTAATACCAACCATGTGACTCAAGTCACTAACAGTACTGGGGACTCCAGCACAAGTCCTCTAGTGAACTGGGACATCGTGTGTGAAGGCGTCACCCTTTCTCCATCGACTTGGGCAATGCAGGACACAAACTGCAAGGGCATCAGGAGAAATAAATTCCTGCCTAAGAATCAGTTACTCCCTCCAATACGTCCAGTGTTTCAGTCCACATGCTCCTTTACTGTAATGCCTCAAATTTTTGCAAATAGATTCACTGACAAGTACTCTATCAGGGATACAACAAAGACATTTTCTCATCATTCCATCTGGGTTTGTGAAAAGAAAAAGAAAATAATGGGTTCTTGTTATCTAGTCCCCACAAAGCTTTGCAAGTGGGGTTTAAAAACGCTTGTTGCACTGGGAAAATCCTAGAAATAATACCAGAACACTTGTATATGCATTTGGAACCTTATTTGTTAAAAAAAAAACCCCACACAACAAATCCCACAAAAAAATCTCCAACCACTGAATTCTAGGAAAAAAGTTTATGTCTCATGAGCAGCATAAAAACATATAAGGTTCTATAAATTTGTATTTCTTTTTATCTTCAGAACTTAAGTCTCAGCCTGTAATCCTAAACTTTAGTTCCAAATTTATTATCTTTCAAAATTCATTTAAATAGTATGCTTGAGCTCCACCAAAATTCTGCAAAGTTAAAATTTTTACTGCATGTTTATTCTTAGTGACAAGGAGTACTTTATTCCCAAGAGACACTAATTCTCAGCATTGTTATTGCAAGAAAGCTGGAAAGGGACTTTTTATCAGGGCATGTAGCGACAAGATGAGGGAGAATGGCTTCAAACTCAAAGGGAATAGGTTTAGATTGGATATTAGGAAGAAATTCCTTACTATGGGGGTGGTGAGCCATAGGTAAATGTTGCCCAGAGAGGCTTCCCATCCCTGGAAGTGTTCAAGGGTGGGGTTGGATGGAGCTTTAAGCAACCTGGTCTAGTGGAAGGTGTCCCTGCTCATGGCAGGGGGGTTGGAATGAGATGATCTTTAAGGTCCCTTCCAACCCAAGTCATTCCACGATTCTATGAAACAGCCCCTAATGCCACATTAGTCTACTGTTGATAAAACAAGCACAAGCAGTTGGTTAGGAATAGAAAAAAAAAAACAACAGAAAAATATTTCAAAGCAATGATGTTACATTCTCTTTTGAATAAATAATACATGAATATTTGTATTACCTTTTTTTTCTGAATGTGTGGATAAACCTAATTTTATGAGAAGAATTTATCCCATCAATCCATTTGCCTGTCTCAGAAGGTGTCACAATTTACTCAAAGATATTAGATGAGATATTAGATTAGGGAATTTTGGCCTTAATGATAGGATTAGACAAGTATTTCACAGTGACTGCAATGACAGCTGCATTCATCTCCCTCACATACCAGACTCAAAGTCAGGAGTAAATTCTCAGTTTGCAAGCCAGAACATGTTCTGCTGGATATTTACAGCCAACCACTGAAATCCCCCAAACATATTAATGATGTCAAACAGGACAGAAATAGATCATCTTGCTTGTTTTCACCTGCATTCATAAAAGACATAGAAACAGAAACCTTGAAGAAAAAGATTCTCTTTTATCATAGCCAATATGAAAGAACTAAACCACTCAACTTTTCTTTAAAGAACCACTTCAAGAAAAGGAATCATGTTTGTGTCTCTCTATGTTTTATCTCTCTACTTACATTGTGAGCAACAAAATCAACTTTTTCTTTTCATTCCAAAGCCTTTTTTTTTTTCTTAATGAGAGACACATTGATACCAACAGGATCTATAGAGAAGTTCATGCCATTTCACATGCCACAGAGTAAACGAATTATGTTTGTAGATGTCAGCCCCTAACATAATTTAACCACCACAAACATGCATTACCTCTGTATCACCTTACAGTAATCCATTTACCAGATGGTTTGCAGAACAAAACCAGGAACAGAATCAGAATGAGGAAATATTTTCAGCCTCATTCTTTATTACTGAAGATTTTATTGACTGATAAAAGTAAGGATAGGCACCAGATTTAGTAGGAAACTGTTTTCAGAAAGTACCCTAAAAAGCAAGCTCTGGGACTTCAGAGAGCAACAGGTAAAAATTGGTTTTAGGAGATCCCGAGTTTAAGTAATCCTTCAATGTTGCATGTTTTTAGGCAACACTGTTTCTGTGCCCTATAGAATAATCTTTCTGATCTCCAACTCAGCAACAAAGTAAGAAGTAAAGTTTTAACTAGAAATTAATAAAATAAGAATACTTACGCTGACCCCACCGTCCCGTTCTTGGATTCAAATAATTTGGATAAAGTCCATTAGGACGATCCATTTTCTGAAGTAACTTCCGAATGTGCATCACCTAAATTAAATCAAGAATCAAGATCACTGCTAACAATGTCCATCTCTGCACAAAGTTAACTCTTTTTTTTTTTCTTTTTTAGTAGCAAATTTTCTTAATCTGAACCACAAGCTTTCTTGAGGGCTTTCTTCAGATTTGTATGGTTTTGTTTTTAAAGGACTGCTCACATAAACATGTTTAAAAATTATGATTTTTAAAGGTATGCTGAAACAAATAAGAAAACTTGTGTTGTCGTATTTGTACTTGAAAAAGACATCTACTTGGTAACAGAAATACAAGCATGAATAAATTTAGCTGCTAGTAAGAAGCAGAGAGAATTCAATATAGAAAGTACTTCCCCTTTAATGAAATTTATAATGAAACAGAAAAAAAGACACTAGTATGATAAAAATACTGCTTTTGAGACTCACCTTGTTGTAGTATACAGGGTCCCCTGTTAAATAGCTGAGGTGGACAAATTCCATGTGCAGAGTACCAAACTCAGCAAGGATGCTGCTGCCAGCAGAAGCCCAGCCCCAGTTGCGACCGACACCACTGAATTGCAACAAATATGCATAAAAAAGGGAGAAGACAACAAAAAATTCAGAATTACTGTATACAACACAACTATCACAGCTAATTAAACAGATAACATCTAAATTTTAATCTGTACTTCAGATTTTAGGAATTGTGGTTTGATTGATCAGTTGGTTCCCTGGCTGGGTCTTTTTGGAAAAAGATACCATGACCTCATCAAGAAAAATTCCAGCAATTAAAAAATACCATATCTTGATGTCACAGAAATACGATGAGTTAACACTGGGCTCAATCTCAGCTGTTATTTACTGTATGTTCCTAAGAACAAGAAACAAAATGAGACAAGTATATTTCCAAAGGCAGTAGGGTTCACTTCCTTCTCCTGGCAAAGACCTGCTGTGTTTCCTTTACTTGTGTGGGATGTGCTTCCCTATCTGTATTTACATAGGAATACACTATGTTTACTGTAGGCAGAATGTATGAGTTCCTCAGGCTCACATAAAGAATTAGCAGGAAGTGTCACATAACTCCTATCTTGTGAAGTCGTAACTCCTAATTTACCTGGTTTAATCTAATGTGGGAGTTTTCACCACCTTTCAGGATGGGGTTAATTAATTTCTGGAGTCAAATACATTTTCCTGAAGCTTACTTCTACTTTCTCTCACAAAAAATTTCAGTAAGGCTACAATCAATTATGAGTGCCTCTTTATTTTTTAAATTACACATTGGAAAGAGAAAATGTAAACAAAAAATGTTGGTTATGGAGCAGTAGTTGTAGATCTCACAACACATTTTAAGACACAGTAACCACTGCTTACAGGGTGTAAAGGCACAATCATAGCCTGTCTCAGAGGTTTTTTTTGTTTTTTTCATTATGAATACAAAAGCTAATATAACACAAGTCAGTAATTTTCCAAATATTTCTTTCAGGTCTGGTCTTCTACTGTATGTCAGCCTCATGAGAAGTGTTCTCCTATACGCCTTCTACTGCCACTGCCCTCTGGCATGCCAGCCACTATTTTCTGCTGTGATGCTGGCTGGTTCTGTACATTACCAAGAGACACTGACACAGTAAATGCATAAACGACACCACCCTGCAGGAAATTTCTGGCACTCTAATTCTTTCCCCTCCACCTACTGCAAATCCTCCTCCCTGTCCTGCCTTTCTGACTGAGTTCTGATACCTGAGCTATCTGATGGCCCCCCTGTTTTACTGATAAGTATCTATGCATCCATTGCTTCAGCTTCTTAAACCTCACTATCTGTGTTGCTCCAGCTAATGAGGCAGATGCCTGTGCTGACTGAGGAGCATGGGCCACCAGGGCCCTTCAAACACACTAGAGTCATGGTGCAGGTTTGGGCTAAACAAATCAAAAATAAAAAACTCATTTATGCACAAAGGAACTTCAAGCCCTAATGCAGAAAGAACACAGCACTGAGTAAATCGTAACGCCGTGCAGGAAGTGCGTAGGAAAATGTAACCCAACAATACTGACTGTATGAAAAATGGTCCAAAAAACGGCCTCAAGGGGAAAGGCAGCATGGGCAAAGCAGAGAAAACCAGGCAAGGGTGGTAATGCCCTGCACCAGCAGAAGGGTAAATCACAGCTCCATGTTCTTCATCCAAGGCTGACAGCAAAGTGAGGAGCGTATCCTTATCACAAAAAGGCACTTAAGGCTCTCAAAAAAGTCCTGAATCTCTTCACAGCTTTAACAAAGCACAATAAATACCTCTCCCAAAAGGAAAACGATGTAAAACAATTCAAAACTCTCTGTTATTTACTATCACACATTGCTTAAGTGTACACACAATCTAGACATGCATCACAATTCAGCTAGTTTTTAAGAACATACTAAAATTTAAAGAGGCAAGGCAATTCCCTTCCACAAGGCAGTACAGACCATGTAAGTCCAGTCTGACCTGAACAGTCATCTAAAGGAGCCTCTCCATCTGCACAGACCATAGCAGACTTCCGCAACTAGACTTTATACCTAAGCTAAAACATAAAATGAAATAATATCTTCAGAGTCCTATCACCTTCTCAAATGCTGTGAGTCTTCTAAAGGTAACACACACCTCACACTGTTCAGAAAACCCAGTAAGCTCAACCATGTCCTGCAAACAATTTTGTTTTTTAATAGGCTCTTTAATGACTAAAGAAACCATTATTAAGCTCCGGGGCAACACACAGAATAAACACCCCAGGTACAGTCCAATGGCACATTGAAAGTTTATTGCACAATCAGAAGAAAAAAACCCGTGACCACAATTTCTTGCAGTTAATGAGTTAGAATGCTCTAAACTCTACTAAAATTATTCCAACACACCAGGAATGACAGTTTGTCTCCATCTTCTACAGCTCCACCACTAAGAAAAACTGATGCATGCCATTACTAATTCCAAGTTGGAGGCAGGGGGAGGAACACACTTCCCCACAAAAGAAAACTCATTACCTTTTCAGATTCACCATTGCCCATGGTATACCCGTAGGTGTGTTGAAAGCTGGAAGAAGTTTTCCTGCCAGTTGCACTGCTTTGATCTTGAAAACCTAAGATAGTAGGATCAATTGCAAATAGTTACAGTCTGATTTATCTCCAAGAACTATAAAGACTGAAATTTCCCCGCCCCACCTACCCCTTCGTATTTGAAAAGCTTTACATTGTAAAAAACATATTAACTTATAATTTTTTGCCACTTGTTCACTTTATAAATTTCATTTAGATTTGAACACGAAAAGCAAACTTGTCATTTTGATTTTTTTCCTTCCAAGCTCTCCTGCAATAGTTCTTAGATTCTTATTACAGAAGAAGAACAGCTCTCCTCCCACCTCCCTCCACAGATACTGGGAATTTCAAGTGCTTTCTAAAGCAGTCTTTAAATCATTCTTTATATTTGATAGCTAAAAATCAAGACACAACTCTCCTACCCGAATATTTTAACTTTAACAAAATTCCAATCTCTTTTTATTGAAATTAGCATAGACAGAGTTCCTATTCTTTCACAAACATCGTCTATGCAAAACCATATATGCAGTTTCCCACAGTTTTTCCTTCACTAATAATGCATAGGAAAAACAATTACAGGGATTATCTTCCCTCCCTAGTCCGATTACTTGGAGAAATTACTGAAAGGACAAAATCTCTGCCATTTCTAGTGTTGTTTCTACTTACTTTGGAACATAAATCTGTCATAGCCTTATTCAGACCCTAATGTCTGTTAAATAAACAAGCAATTGGGAGAAAGCTCCTTATAAGCCCATATGAAGCACATTTTCTAAAGGAGACGTATTTGGTAGATGCCCATTATATGAATCTGCTTTTACCAGTTAGTTGCTAGCACACATTTTAATTAATGCACTTTCAGTATTCATCACATTTGTGGAGAAGTATCTCCTAATTTGGAGGTAACATTTTTCACCAGTTTGAAGCACCATATGAACGAACATGTAACAAAAAGAGCTACCATGCCCCAAAATAACTTATGCAACCTGGACATAGTATAGATATAATAGAGATAATGTTTCTATCTTAATAGATAGATATATCTCTATATGAGATATACCTCTTTCTTATAACCAGCGATAGGACATGAGGAAACTAAAGGAATTTCAGGGGAATTTCAGCTTAGGAAAAGGTTCTTCACTGAGAGAGTGGTCACAGCACCAAGCCCATCAGAACTTGAGGAACATTTGGATGGTGCTCTTTGTCACAAGGTTTAGTTTTAGGTAGACCTGAGAGAAGGAGGGAGTTGGGTTCAACAATCCTTCTAGTTTGCAATATTCTACCATTCCATTATTATCAACTACCTGACCAATACTCATGTAATCAAGAAGAGTAAGATCTTTAGGAAGGACTACATGATAGTTCTGTTGAATTTATACAACGCATCTCTCCCTTTTATAAAGTCTATGGGAGGAAAACAGAAGAAATGCTTACTGGAGACGCAAGCTGAAAAATAAGCAATCAAGAACATCCTTATTTTTCATATGAAGGTGGGAAAAAAATCAATATCTTAATGTTTGAGGAGATGACTAGTGAGACATGAAATAAACCAGAACAAAATATTAAAGATGACATCTAACTGCATTTGATGCAGTGTAGTATGGAAAGATGGAGGTGGATCTGAAAGCAATGAGCCAGGAAAAAGAACTTTTACAGAGGTACTTCAAATGAATTGTAAGATGGGATATGTGAAAAAGAGGAACATGTCTAAACTGAAAACCCCCAGACTATTATTTGATAGAATCATGAAGTAACAGAGGCAATATGGTTTGAATGATTTTTAGGAAAGAAACTAACAGGAGACAGCGTTTGAGAAAATATGCAGAAATTTAGCAGTAAAATTCAGATAACACTCTGACCTTAAATAAAGGACCAAGTCAAAATAAGAAGGCATAGTATAAGGAAGAGGTACAAGATATGTGCAGTCTACCATAACCGGGGAAAAAAACCGTAAAGAGAACTAAAAGCTCATTCTTGGCCCAGTTACATATAAACTACCTGATTTGCATCTAGAGATAAGTGTCAAAAATTCATACTGAACTTTTAAAGTAGTAGATGGGACAAGGCCAGGCAGAACTATCTATAGAAAGTCATCTAAAGGGAGTTCCTTCACAGCACAGACAAGCTTTAACACCAAATCGAGAACAGAATGATGACTTCCAGTTAAATGATAAACTGTTTGGAAAGACATTTGTAGCATTAATTTGTTTAGCTTCAGCATTTGGATCCCTGCACCCTCTGAAAGAGCTACACATTATTATGTCATTCATTAATAAAATACGCTGAAGCAATAGGGTAAGAATATTCAATGGGAGAACATCCTTACTAAAACAATATTCTTAATGGTTAACTATTTACATACTGCTATCCAGCTTTTAATCAGTTTGAAATGTACTACAATATCTGAGGAACAAGCTATAGTATTGAAGGAGTTTTTAGTAGGAGTGTATGAAGTAAAGGTTGAGCTGATCTATACGTACATGAATCTAGACAAGACAGTCAAAGTAAGGCAATCACTGAGCCATTTCAGCATCAGAGCAACAGCACTAACTGCTGTTTCAGACAACCATGTTGTTAGCCATAAATGCCAAAACTTGCTGTGATTAGAGGCACCCTCCTGTCACCTCCACTGGGGTTGAGGACTCTACATACCACTGATTTAGCATCAGAAGGTATAAAAACCCCTCTCTATATCCCTCTCATCCAAGACTGAATGCAAGTAAACACTTAAAAAAACTGGTTGAAGATATGCCTTTACTTTCTATTCCTGCCGTTTCAGTCTTATCTCGCTGCTGCTTCTGCATAACAAAACCACTGAGTACTTGGTACAGTGTTTACCTGTGCAGGCTGGAGTGACAACTGGAAGACAGCTGTACAGGATTTTATGAGGGTCAGGTGACCAGAAAAGCGTATTTGGAGACATGCAGGGAAAAAAAGAAATGTAGCAAGCAGTAGTGGGTAAGGTGCTTTTTATGGGAAACTGCAGATTTGTCCAGAGTGCTCTGCTGAGCTCATTAAAATGCCTTCTTTTAGCAAGTTCCAGACACTAAAAGCCTTGGGCTCTGGCTTTTGAATAACGAGCTGGTATCAGACAATATGATCACTTATCATATAATATTTTTAATTTTTTTTTTAAACAGGTTGAACAGATAGATTCTATTTTAGCCCTGGCAGTTTCCTGTTGACAGGCAATGTATTTCCAAAAATATATAGGCAAGAAGAATAGAGAAGAACAAAAAATGAATGGCTGCCTTTAAAATAGAGCTCATTAGGAAACAGTAAAAGAATTGGGGTTATTTAGTCCAGATAAAAGATGTTCAAGAAAGGACAAGATAAGGGCTTTTTAGTATATAAAAGGCTACAACAAGGAAAAGGACATAATATTTTTTCCTGTGGACATGAAGAACAGAAAATAACATTGAAATGGAGCAAGGGAAAGCAAGTTAGTTATTAGGAAAAAGTTGGTGATAAGGACAGCTAAGAATGAGGCATGACTGTGACTGCTGCCAAGTCATCACTACAGCTTTTAAAAATGCTCTGTACAACACATACAACTACAAAGACTGAGATGATTTGACTCTGTCAAGGAACAGAAGAGTAACTGAGAATTATTCAGCTGCCTTACCACTCTTCAAGCCATGTTGCTGCATCGGGTTTGCACGGCAAGTTTTGATAGGGGGAAGACTACAAGGGTGGTTTCTGTGAGAAACTGCCAGAAGCTTTCCCTGTGTCCAACAGAGCCAATGCCAGGTGGCTCCGAGACAGACCCACCACTGGTCAAGGACGAACCCATAAGCAGCAGTGGTAGCACCTCTGGGATAATGTATTTAAAGAGAAGAAGGCAAAAAAAACAACTGTAGAACAGCAACTGCAGCCAGAGAGAGGAGTGAGAATATGTGAGAGAAACAGCCCTGCAGACACCAAGGTCAGTGCAGAAGAAGGGGAAGGAGGTGTTCCAGGTGTCAGAGCTTCCCCTGAAGCCTGTGGGGAAGACCCTGGTGAGGCAGGCTGTCCTCCTCCAGCCCATGGAAGTCCATGGTGGAGCAGAGATCCACCTGCAGCCTGTGGAAGACCCCCACAACAGAGCAGGTAAGGAGAGCCTGAAGAAGACTGTAACCCCATGTGAAACCCATGCTGGAGCAGGTTTGCTGGCAGGACTTGAAACCCTGTGGGGGACCCACACTGAATAGTCTGTTCTAGAAGGACTGCACCCCATGGAAAGGACCTATGGTGGAGCAGTTTTCAAAGAACTGCAGACCGTGAGAATGACACACATTGGAGAAGGTCATGAAGTGCTGCCTCCTGTGGGAGGGACCCCACGCTGGTGCAGGGGAGGAGTGTAAAGAGTCCTCCCCCTGAGGATGAAGGGATGGCAGAGAAAATCTGTGATGAACTGACTGCAAACCCCATTCCTCTTTCCCCTGCACCACTGTGGGCGAGGAGACAGACACAATTGTGAGTGAAGCTGAGCCTGTGAAGAAGGGAGGGGTGGAGGCGGGTGTTTTAAGATTTAGTTTTTATTTCTCATTATCCTACTTTGATTTGATTGGTAATAAATGAACTTCTCCAAGTCAACTTTGTTTTGCCCACGGCAGTACTTGCTGAGTGGTCTCTCCCTGTCCTTACGTTTACTCATTACTTTCCTAATATTTTTGTTTTTAGCTCTTCCCTGTTCAGCTGAGGAGAGGAGTGACAGAGCGGCTTTGGTGGGTACCTTGCATCCAGACAGGGTCAACCCACCACAATTCCCCAGTAATGAGACAGCTTGTGCAATACATGTAAAAGGAAAGAGTTTTGTCTCTGGAGTTATTGTATCTACTCTGTCAACCCACACAGCACCTTTGTAACTGGTGCATAGGTTATGCAGACTATCCACCCTCAAGTTTCTTTGCTAGCACAAAGCTCCCAAGTGTGGAACCCTGTAACAGTGAGGAAGTCACAGAAACCACAAAGTCAACAGCTCTCAAAAAAAAATGCTGCTCTTGCAGGGTAACTCCACCTTTTTCAAATATGCATTCACACTTGCAAAAATTACAGAATGCAGCATGCAGTGGCCTTAAGACATGGAGGTAACTGATCAGAATCTTCTTAAAGTGAAGACACCATAACGGCAGCAGCAAGACATCCTATTTTGAATATGCAAAAATACTGTACTAGGTAAACATGTCTATTAATCCCAGGGTAGCTGTTCTGAATGCTCTCAACATATGGAAATTTTCCAGAAAAGCTTCAGAAGCCACCACAGATTTGGAGAAGCATTTCCATTTTACATGGCAAAATCTAATATGCTAAATGCATTAATTTACATGGCCTTTTCTACATTGATGCTTCTTTCTACAAATACTGTAAAGGAATGAAAGAATTTTTTTCCCCTGTTCAAAAACAAATCAAGCTGTGTACAGCTAGAAGGGAAGAGAGTGAAAATTGGCAGAAAAAGCAAAACTTAAACCCCAAATCGGATAAGTGGATCCCTCATTAAGATGAAAACAGAAATCAGTATTTACAAACTAGTATGTACAGCTGGCCAGCTGTGAGGGCCTGAACAATTTTCACCCATTAAATTGATGCTTAACATATCAAACCTGCCACCCACCCCACAACATGAAAGCTAACTCCTGAGTCTAACCCAAGTAAGGCCAAAACATTCTGCAGAAAAGGCCTTTAAGGTTTCAACGATTCTTCAAAAGCCTTATTGATGTATCCAGTGACTCTCTAGACACGTGGCTGCAACTCTCAGAAGACTATATTATGCTAATACTGCTGTTAGGTGTTCCCTTCCAGCACTATGAATGGCAAACAGCATCGAATGGCCTCTGTTCCTAACTCTGAGGGAGATTATAGATGTTTTATACAAATAAAGAACTTCTTTCATTTATGTGCATAGACCAGCCTTTGAGTCATTCTTATTGAACAGTAACAAATGCCAGACTTACTCCTTAGTCTTACAGTTAACTAGTGAGTATCTATGGCCATGCAGTGTGGCTGGTTCTGTAGGTCTGATAACTCTTGATCCTTGGAAAAAACATCAGACAAAACAAATATACTGCACAAGTTCACAAAAACATAGTACTCAGTTCATCGTCTGTACTACTACTACTATCAAACCCTGCACCTGTTTCCTTTGACACTTTGACATGAAGATGATGAAGCAGACCTATATAATTACTGAATGTAGATTAAAAAAACCAGAGCACCTGACAGCAACACTAGACTCAGACCCTTGAGGAAACTATATGGTATTCCTTGACCCAAACAGGAACTCTTCACTGCCTTTTGGTGACTAACCACACATTTAAAGCTCAACTTGACAGAAAGGACTTTCAACATGAGTAGAGATAAAGGCTCATGGTGAAAATCAAGCAGCATTGTCACAAAAACAAGCCAACCAACCAAATAAACAAAAAGTAGCTTAATACGAATTGCTGTTTTAGTGCCTGTTTATACTTAAGCCATAATGCATAGGAAAAAGATGTCTGCATGCCAGATGAACACTGTAAGTTCCACCACACTCTGCCCCTTTAAGACTGGGAACTTCTGGGGTTTACAATGTTCCTAGGGCATCCCCCTCCGCAAGTGAGGGCCATTCTGCTACCAAGAAATGGAGAAATGGCTCCCTCTTTGCACATTTGCTTCTAATAACTTCCATGGATTGTGTGATGAGGGAAATGCAGTAAGATTCTGGTAAAATTTCAGCTATCAGAGTACAAAATGAGAGAGGGAGAGCACTTCAGCTATATTTTACAGATGTTTGTGAGTGATGATTGAAGAGGTATGCCACATCTAGAATCGGTCCTGGAGAATGTAAATCATGTTCATGTGAAACTTAGCAAGGTAGCTACAAACTACACTACTATAGTGGTGAAATGATGTAGAAATGCATAAATTCAACAGCACCTCTTTAGCATTTTAGATCTCTTGAGTCATAGCAGATGTTCAAGGAAGGAATATTTGCAGATACTGAAAAGACAATGCTACAGCTAAGATACTGTTCATGTCTTTGGCGAGCGGCAACGATTACCAAGGTGAATGAACAACACTTCTCATTTGTAAAAGACTGAAAATTTTTAAAAAAGGGAAGACTTATCCTGCAAACAGATGCTCTACGAATTTTTATTACTTTCTCTGTGCCAGAAAAAAGATCTATATGGAAACAAAAACTCTAAACCCATCTCAGCAGTCTAAGATCAGAGTTGAAAAAAGGGGAATCAACTCAAATCTGGACTATGGCATGAACTTAAAAAGGCCTTGTCTCCAGTCCCCTAACGATCTTTGTGGCCCTTTGCTGGACTCTCCAGTACATCCATGTCTTTTGTGCTATGGAGCCTAGAAGTGGACACAGCCAAGGGGAAGAATCACCTCGACCTGCTGGCAAAATTCCTCATGTAGCCCAGGATTCCTTCCACTTTCTTGACTGCAAAGGCACATTGCTGCACATGGACAGCTTGGTGTCCCCCACTTCTGTGCACAGCTGGGTGGCCCCCAGCATACAGTGGTGCATATGATTGTTCCTCCCCAAATGCAGGACTTTGCCCTTGCTCTTGCTGAACTGCGTGAGTTTCCTGTCAAGCCCATTTCTCCATTCTATTGAGGTCCCTCTGGGTGGAAGCACGACTCTCTGGCATATCAATCACTCTTCCCAGTCTGGTGCCATCAGCAAATTTGCTGAGGGTGCCATCTGCTTCATCACCCAGATCATTAACAAAGACACTGAGCAAGATCAGACACCTGGGGTACACCTCTGGTTACTGGCCTCAGACTATGGTTTGCACCACTGCATAGGTTATCAGGGTTGGTTGAGCATGAGTTTCCCAATCACATAGTTCTTCATGGGCCAGGGAATAATTTTCCAAATTAGTTGCTCCATCACCTTTCCGGGGATAGAGGTAAGGCTGACGAGCCTGTAGTTCTCTGGGTCCTCCTGCTTGTCCTTTATGAAGGTAGGACTGATCTAGGGGGAATGCTACTCATGCTGTGCATTAGTTTTGGTGCCCAGTGTTGCTCATTTAAACCTTTGCCTTTTGCTACTACACTTCCGTAAGGCAGCTGTTACACACAGACAATTTGCATAGGTAGAGAGAAAGAAATCTGGCTTAATTTTAACAGCCTTCAAAATTTTAAAACACTGTCAAATTCACCCTAATGGATGTCCAGGACCAGATACTTCTGTTCATGCAATTGTTGCTGCAAAGTCCTCCTGAGCTGTGAGAATTCTGGACTCTCAAGGATAATACAATAGAACAGATTGTACTTAATCCATAAATATTACATAACTTGACGACTTACTTGTTTCACAAGACAATAAATGCTCCGTGAAATGTTCCTTTTTTGGGGAAAAAGAAACCCCCTTAGTTTTCA
This sequence comes from Oxyruncus cristatus, assembly GCA_013399855.1. NCBI lineage: Eukaryota > Metazoa > Chordata > Aves > Passeriformes > Cotingidae > Oxyruncus > Oxyruncus cristatus. The sequence continues at coordinate 1,545,744 of VXAY01002641.1, forward strand.
AGACTAGATTGACATTTTCTTTAGCCAGTAACACCACACACAAGACTTCTACAAATACTTTTATTGAAGAAAAATCCTCTCTGAAAGACAGACTTCTGCCAACAGTTTCAAAGAATGGCAGAAAGGCAAGGAAGGCTGTCCAGTTTCAGATGATGCATGAAATTAGGTGACGTAACAGTTGACTCTGATCTAAAATTACGGCTACACAAGCCTAGCTGTCCTTAGTCTCCCTGTCTGGAGATTCAGAGATTCAGCTTGTAAAAATTTTCTAATGCAGTGTTTCAGAATTATCATAAAACTTCCAAGAGAAAAGCTGCAACTGTGCTCTGCATCTTACTTCTGAAACCAAAAGCTCAATAAAGCCTGTGGGACAGGACAGGTCCAGTCATACACCCACGCTGCCAGATCTCCTCTTTCCTAAAGGCTCTAGACAGTCCTGAGATGAAAATACAGGTCACTTTTTTCAGAATAAGGAATACAAGAAACTACCCCACCATATCAATTGATCTGGATGGACTAGGCAGTCTAGGAAAGCTATCCTAATGGTAGTTCCTAAGTTAAGGGTTGTACCAAAAAGCATTAAAATGCCTATCTGATCACATTGCTCAGCTACAGTCTAACTGCATCAGTTAACTGTAGATAAGATAGATATTGTCTGATTGATTATAACTTCCCCTATTTACATTTTACAAATTAGCTATTATTTACTCAAATGCTGCTTCTCAGATATAATAAATACTGTAGTAGTTTTCTACCATCAACAGGGAAAGATCTGCAAACAGAATTCTTAAGTGACGCTATCTTTATCTTTTTCAAAAGTTTTCCAGAGCTGCTTTCCTGGACCAGAGACATGAAGAATCTAGTTACTGTTGACTGAGGCATCTTAGGATCTAATGAAATATTCATTCATTTCACACTACTGATATTTTTGAAAAACCACATGAGAAACTCTGTGCATATATTAGCTTATTAGAAATATCTGACATTTTTGCTTTAGAAGATCTAAACATAAAAAATTGGCATGCGCTGGACAGCCAGCTAATCACATTTAAACTACCTGGCACTGGCCAATAACACCTCAATTAAACTGCATAATTTCCATCCACCTCAATAGCTGTATCAGCTTCCTTGGCATGGATTTCATGCATATCTGAGTAGAAAAGTTACATGTTCTCAATTTTTAAAGGACCTTCAAATCCAAGCCACTTTACACCAGTCAGTCAACATCACAGATCACTTAAAATTCAGAATTAATGCAATGAAAATCTGGCATATAAATGTCTCCTTGATCTGATAATTCCAGAAGATATAGTACACTGTTTCACATCCCGTCTAACTGTGCCAGAAACCATGGTAGTCTGGAGTTAATTTTCTCTTCTACTATTATTATTAAAAAGTTGCTTTCAGTGTAGGCAATTTTTGTGCTTATCTTTCCTGCTTTTCATATCTTCGGCTTCTTTACTGTAAGTTTACCCTCACAAGCAGTATTAACCAGTCAGATTAGTTACCTTTCTAAAAAAGTTGCCCCAGAACTAGAAGCAACAATCATTAATTTGCACAACATACCAATCACAATCACTCTTGCCTAAGCATGCCCTAAGAGACGCTTGTCAGATGATTCCTACTTGCTGTGGGAGCTACTACAGCAGCAAAGAGAACCAGATGTGAGAGCACAGACGATGTCTGGCATCTGGCTTAAATGTTCCCCCACTAGTTGCTGGCACAGAGAAAGATTGATTTAAACTGTGGAAAAAGGGAATGGAGAAAGAGAAAGGAGAAAAATTATTCTGAACAGCCATCAGGAAACTGAAGGAAAGAGCCATCAAGGGACAGAAGATCAGCATGGAGCTTTGCCAGTGGGGAAGCAGAAGTGGTAAAGGACAGGGATTCCAATTCCCCATCTCCTAGAGGGTGAAATGTCAGGGAGAAGTTGGTAAAAGAAAGGAGCACAAATAGGCAGTGAAGGGAAGAAACAAAAGGATCAAGAGTAAAGAGAGGGAATGAATGGAAGTCTAAAGCAGGTAAGACATAAAATGGATGGACTGCCAAGACTGTAGTTGTAAGGAACAGGAGAAACATCTTGGGGAATCTGACAGGGGAAGAACACTTTCTCATTTCCAGAACATGTTCCTAGGAACTAGAATGGACTCTGATATATCAATCTTTCAACATGCCTTTGTAGCCAAACGCATCCAGGCAAAGCAAACGGTAAAAGTGAATCTTGGGGGTGGGGATTTTTGTCCTATTAACCAGCGATCTTTGGTATTTTGGTACTACCAGCTGTTCTACTGAGTTGAGTGACAGACTGCACTGTGTTCCTTAAAGTCCCAACCCAACTGATGATCCAGTCTGGGCTTTTAAGGAAAAAAAAATACAAATCTGTGTTAGGAACCTTAAAAAATGGTTCTGAAGTCAAATAATTAAGCTATTAGTACTAACAAGTTTCATGAGAATTGTTTTCACGCAATAGAAATTATCTGCTTTCTGTGATTATTAATCTCTCTTGACATTGGCTTTCCTTTTGGTAACACCTGTTCCCAATGCTTTCTCCACTCACAGCAACTATCTCCTTAATTTCCCATTTATTTTTCTATGCCATGTTATCTTTTTTGTCCTTCAGCTCTGTGCTTACATTGTATCAATTTCTACTTTCTTTCTCATATTATTCCTCTGTCTCCTGTTTCTCTTGAATGTGCTGCCAAGCTCTCCATTTTAAATTTAATCCTGATTTCCCCTTTAGTCTTCACCAGAAATGACTCAGTCCCTTTTAGATTGTATATGCCTTTACAAAAAAAAGTTAAACAGAGATTACATATTGTTTCACATATGTGCAGGTATTATACACACAGCCTCCCTCCCCCCACTGGTATGTGACAGATTACAATGCAAAAATCACAGACTAGAAGAAAAAAAAGAAAAGTAAAAATCACATAGCTTTCACATTTTCCAAAACATATCCTTTACACAATGTCAGACTCAGAGCACAATATATTCCACCTGATGAAAGTAAATAGTGATCTGCTTGGGGTTTTTTTATAAGTGAACTGGCTTGTTTTCACCAATTAACAGACATTTAGCTTATCTACAGCTAATATTTATATATATATATAGATCAAGTTCTGACACAGACTTAGTTGGCAAACAAAACCTATGAGCAATGAATTAGTAAGTACTGAATCTTCATTGTTGCATAAATACTGCAAGGCACTTGAAAAACCAGAAATTTATTTTGAAAAAAAAAAAGGGTGAGTAATTTATAGACCTCCGGGCTAGAAATATAAGATGAAAATGTTCTTCCTCTATGCCATGCAAACAAAAATAAAAAAGGTTCAAGAGCAACAATCTGATCATCTGCATAAAATAAGGCATAAGTACCAAGACAGCTTTATAGTTACATCAGTAAGTAGTACTGAAGAGAAACATTACTTCCAGAGATGTATCAGGGCTGTGTCATGTACCACATACTGACTATTCATGCGTGCAGGAGGTAAAACTATCAGTCCTCTAACTTTTCACAATTTTTCTATCGCTTCTGCAGGTTTTACAAATCCTTCTAAGAACGTGATTATCAAGAATCTTGCAGCATACCAACAGAAGCCCTTATTAATGACTTAAACAGGAAAATTCCTCATTGGATTCAAAGTTCCTGTTTATAAATCCAAATGCTCATGGTTCTTTTGCCACAGGATTTCATACCAGAATTTCAAGTTGAGCAGCTTGCCTTTTGTGAGTTCCACAAAAAAAGAAAAAAAAAAGTATATTGAAAGCCACAACTACTCAAAACACAATCCCTTGTTCTGTCCAACATGGGTTAGTCACTCTTCTTGTTCTTGCAGCCTGCACATAGACCTTTTTTAAGATTAAAATGCATTTAATTTATACAGAGCAAGTTGAACATTCAATTAAATTTCTCTGGAGTTTTCTACTTATTTGCCATCTCAACGTGAGCTACAGCCAGCTATAAAATCATAAGAGAAGACTTCCATTGTCAAGTCACAAATGGACTGATGATCTCTTATTTTCCATTAAGTGAATTTCAGAGATGCAGAAGAGGAGTGAAATCAGACTCTCTGTCTCACAGTTACCTAGGTCACCTTAAAAGACCCTTTCTGAACATGGACATAGTTGCATTCTTTTGGTTTAGGCACTTATCTGCAATCTTAAATTCTGAACTAAAAAAATTAATGTTAATAGCCTAGAGAACTTCTTGGTCATTTCTTTAATGATTTGTTCCCAGATTATCCTATTCATAAATGGCAACACAATATTACTGCAGACAGCATCTGCTTGATTCCTCACAGACTAGAAGAGTTCACCATCTTTATCATGCAATAGGTGCACACGTCATTAGAGGCAACATGATTTTTGTTAACATATTCGCTAGTTTTTAGTGGTTTTGCTTAGCAGTTACTGTAGCATTCATGGCATTTATTCTTCTCTCACTGCATCTGTTCTTAGTTTTTAGTATTCAAATTCCTTTTTAAGACAAAAGTATGATAGCTAGCACTGAATGAGAGCAAGTTCCAAAATGCAAAACCAGCCAATGATGCCTTATTTAAGAGCAGTATCATGTCCACAGTCTTATTTTTTGTTCTGTTTTAAAGTGAAAAAAAATCCCGCTAGAAGACCTTGTGCTTTCAGTTGACAAACGACAATGCCATACTTCCTCTCTGGATCAGATCAAGCATGAAAACCTTCAGTGTAGATTTTAACACAGGAGCAAAGTACACGGGAAAACTCAGTGGGTAGAAATTAATGTATTATCATGTCAACAATAACGCCAATAAATTAATGTTTGGTAAAATCACAGGCAGAATACTGTGGTTGCTGTGACTGGTGCCCATCAGCATCGGTATGACTCAAACTAGTGAAGGAGGACACAAAAACTGAGACTTGGTCAACAGGAGATACATGACATTGTATCAATGATTTACTTTTTTTAGCTTATATAGCCCTCTACAGGAACATGACCAACGGGTGAGTTTCATAAGTAGCTATCACTGCAGAGTTATTGTATTTTCTATTGCTAAAACAGCTTGTCCTTTATTTAAACCAGTTACAGGTATGTTATGCTAATAGGAAAAACCTGCTTCCAATCAGACAGAGTAGAAGAAACAAATTTGCAATGAAGTCAGTCTTCCCCTCCTTTTCTCCGCTTCAGGTGCTGTGTAGTACCAGGATGCAGCAATAAATTGGGCTGTCATTTGCCAGTCAAGAAAATGTTTACTACAAGCATGGTAAACAGAAACTGCACAAGCATTACAATCTGCACTGCAGTGAGCAGTGGCAACGCCCAGTATGAAACAATGCTTTAAAAGTCAATTGAAAAAAAAAAAAGTTATTTTTCAGGCTGTGTCCTGTTAGAGACCAGTGAGCTGTCACAACTACTTATGAACAAGCAACTCATCTCTTGGCAACAAGCTCAAATCTCATTTTCATTGGACAGGACATATGCACTTCTATCAACTCTTCTGAGATTTTCAACCTTTGAAAACTTAACTTAGATATGCCTTAAAACTTTAATTTAGATCATTTCATAGGTACATTTAAGAATTCTGTGAAACCAAGATAATATTGTCTTGTTTATTGAAGACCTGTATTTTTTATATTTAAGTCTGCTGTTGAGGATGTGCATTGGTATATATAACATAATTTGACTGAGTTTTCCTGAATAGAAGAGATGCTGCCTGTCAGATTCCTAGAAAGGATTAGTTTGATTATCTGTTAACAGACTATCAGGTACTTAACAGCCCTCGTGCTCTACTTTCAATGAGATTTGAGGATGGATTTATCCGTGTGAACTATATTACTATTTTGCCCGGAGAGATATGTCATTTTGATGGCTTTTAAAAAGATGAAAAAGACAGTCATGTAAACTAACTGCTTTATACCTAAGGCTGGCAAGGGTAGACACAGTAAATCATAAATTTTTTTTATATCGCGAATATCGTAAATAACTTTGTTCAACAAAGATAACACAATAAGCTACCCTTTTTATTGTACTATTAAATCATCAGCAGACAAGAACACTTTGTCATAGTAGTCTAAGTGTCCTCCTGATGCTATCACACAACAGCCATTAGAATAATATTCACTTTGTTTTCCTTACTTGATGCCGTTTCTCAAGCACAGCCATGTACACTGCACAACAACCAACCCTCTATCCATCCCTGGGCTTTTGTCATTCTGTGTATTACTGCTAGGAGGATTATTTTATTTCCCACCATCAGTCATGCCAGAAGTTTTAATGATTTGTGAAGCTCCACTTCATGAAAAAAAGCAAGCAGTCAACAGGTCACTTGTGCTCTCTCTCTTCAGAGCTGTTTATACCAAATAATGCTTACTCTAAAGGCAAGATGGGGTTACTGCTGCACACCCTACAAATCTATTATGGATTTGACTGCTAACAAAGGAGTCTAGGCAGAGCGTGTAGGTATTGAGTTCTTATCCCAATTCTCAGTCACTTTCTTTATAAACCAGAACACATGCAAGAACTGGAAACAGACCCCGAATCCTGCTGCAAACAGCTGCAGATAAACTTTCGTGGGGGGAATCCAAAAGCCCTGTTTGGTCTTCTAACAGACTTCCTATGAGATGCCAGTTAAAAGAGTTAAATCCAAGTTTTCAGAGACCACTCCTAGCTATGGCATTCCTTCTTCTAGTTCATCTTACTTCAGAAACTGTGCTGAATTGTCAGAAGCTTTAAGGACTCTATAGGTGAGGGCCATAGGCACTCAGAGTTCTAATTGCTCAGAAAGGTAAAGTCAAACTCCTGATCACAGAAGCGCTCCAAATCCAGTGACTTCTCTCCAATATATTTATCCTCAAGTCTATCCACTTGGCAACTACTGACATCTGAAATCAGCATGATAACACGCACTCTCACAAGAATACTGTAAACCTTCATGAATGAACATTTATGGGACACATGCCCAACACAATTCTACAGCAAAGATCAAGAACAGAAGGTTCATCCTGGGTACTTATAAACACAGGTGTCAGACACACACACACCTGCCAAGTCTCCTGCACAGAAGGTGTGAGTGATGATTAACTAGATCTTCCCCTGTGATCTCCGCTCTGGCTGGGGTTGCATTTCATGCATTTGCAGGGCAGAGCACTAACTTCCCAAGCACCCTGTGACCTACTGAACATCTCAGATCTGGAACAGAGGAACACCAGTAGCACAGTACTACAGTCAGCACACACACCTCTTTGGGGGAAGCCCTCAAAACACCTATCTTAGAAGATGCCTTCTAGAGCCTCTGATACAATTAAAAAAAAAGAGAGCAAGGACATAAAACAAGCAATGACTTCTTAAGGATCAGAAAAAAAATATGCTCATCCACTGAAACAAACGCTAAAGAATTCTGTCTTTCTGTATAGATTAGGGCTCTATTTACATGTTTTTGTACTATTTCTTCTTTAATGCTCAGAAAGTCAGGGAGAACCCACACATTTAAAAGTTCCACTGTCATTTGAATACAATCTAGGGACCTGAAACAAGGTCTGCAGTGAATCAAAATAAATCCAGGAAAACACCATGTTCCTCTGACTCTCTTAGTCTCAGTTAACTACATCTCCTCAGCCTCCTGACGATGACACGCATTTTGTGTTCTGCTTTCTCCAATCTGAAGACACAAATCCAGCAAGTGCCTGGGTGTGTTTGCTCCAGGTACTTTCTCTCCATGTTAGAGGATTTTATTTCCTGCTCTCAGAATAAACAGGATCTTGCTCAACTCCTAACACACACAATCATGAGAGAGCAGAAATTAAAGTACGTTGGCAACACACACAGGAAACACCAAAATTCTTAACCTAGGCTGAAACTATTATTAGAAAGGAGTTTACCAACTCCCCCCAGGTGCCAACAAGCCTCGGAAGGGGTCCACAGCATTGAGGGCTTGCCAGCAGTGAGCCACATGCTGTCAGGGACACAGGTGGGGCCGTAGCCATAGGGTAAGGGGCAGACTTGGTATACAGAAGGCAGAAGACTCCTTCTACAGCTGAGGAGATGCTGATAACTCCATAATGATGAGTGGATGGGGCTCTTTTTTGCTTGTCTAGGATTGTCTATGACTGGGACCACTGTGATGAGATTACTATTCCTACAGAATTGCTAAAAAACCTGGACTTTATCTATTATTCAAGAAGTTGGACAGACATTTGGCATGTAACATGAGTATTACGTTCATTCTAGCAGTGGGTATAATCAATGCTGGAGGCTATTGGGCAGGAGCCATAGAGGAGAAGAGACAGCAATTCACCAAATATGATTGTAAAAATCAGATTTTGAACACAAAACAGTCAACTCCGGTACTCTTTATCTTATTTAAGTTCTATTGTTCCTATGATCATTCACTGTGTTTAATTACAGGATGATTCAGCATGTATGCAACGCTTGGGTTCTGCAGCTGTCATTCCCTCCCTCCTTGAACAAACTCCCATTTGGAGAGCAGAAAGTTCATTTATAGTTTGTTCACAAAGCCTTGGAAGTGAAGATACTGCTCCTTGCAGGGTTCAGCATCTTCACTGCTGTCTTTTGGATGGGTTTCAGAAATGAGGAACAATGGATCCTGCAAGATGCCCATAGAATCTCCATCTGCCTTTATGAGCTCAAAGAAGTTCACACAGGCAATATGAAGGACTGCAGCTGCTTTCTGCTGGCATTGCCATCTACGAAGTCTTCCTCCTACTGATTGCTCCTTCACTACCCAAGTGTGGGGACAGCATAACAGAAGTTATAACTCCTGGACCACTTCATGCAGCACACCACAAGACAATCCAATTTCTGTTGAAGATTCCAGTGCGTTACCCTACATCAGGTTGTGACAGACCTTTTACTGTCCTAGGCCTTGAGGACACTGCAATTCCCAGTCTCATGGTAGCCTACTCTCAAAAATTCTACATTCAGACACTCTCATCATGGATCTATTTTGTAACTTCTCCCCCAGCTTATCACTGCAGTCTGTTGGCAAGCTTTGTTGTTTCAGCATTAACACAGAAAGATCAGTCAATTCTTTTCCACTTCAAGCCATTCGTTCTTACTGCTTGCCTGGTTGTTGTTTTTTGCACCAGGAGCTGAGAGCGTTTAGGTCAGGCAGTGATTTTACAAAGCAGTGCTCCTATCCTGCCTCAGCAACCAGCATCAGCTACCCTGATGCCCAAAAAGAACCAGATTCACAGATCTGTGACTGAAAGAAGTGGCAGAATTTATAATCAGTCACATACAAAATAAAGATAAATTAGGTAATTTGTGCTGAAAAAGAAAGAATTTACCAATACCAACACACACGGTGAAGCGAAAACCTCATGTTACCCAGAGAAAAAGCAAGCACCAAACATGACAGATCGTGAATAAAATCTTCAGCCACAAAACTAGATAGACATCATAGGAGATTAAAGAATTCCAGAGCCACATCCTGAGAAACCAGCTATACACTGTGGCTGATTTCCAGGCAAACTCCCTGGAAAAAGACTTAAAAAAAACATATGAACAGACAGCTCCAACCTAACAATAAGAGCATCCTTTTGCAATAGCGTCCTTGCAATAGCATCCTTTTTTATTTTTGTGAAATGCAAGTGGCTTTATCTTGTTCTAATCTCTGAGTATACATGATACTCTTACACTAAGCATTTTGATCCTGATGCTATTACATACAATAGAGTGATACCAAGATATTATCCAAGACAAATAAAATAAAGAAAATCATAAAGAACACAACATTCTCATGCAGTCAGTCTAGAGAATTAACTTGGAATAAACAAAGAAACCTATTGTTCTGGAGAAAATGCTAAGTAATGCCTTGCTCAGCATCACTGAAAACTATAAAAAAATTGGATTCATAACCAAAGACAAAAATTATATTTGTGCCGGGTGATACATGAAAGAAAAATATCTTAATGCAGCCACAAAAAAAAGTTGCTTTTTAGTTTTGTTTGGGAATTTTGTTGAGTTCTTTTGTCTGCTTGTTTTTTAATTAATGTGAGGTTGATTTTCATCCTAAACTGCCATAATCAATTTTTACTTCAAACTAGGCATATGGAACATTTCATTTCTACTTATTTCTGTTATAATATCAACTGTATCATAGTGTTGTCTCCTCCCACCCCTCCCCCAAGCATAATGAAGACCATATCTAATTCTTACAGAAATTCAAGGATTGTTGCAGGGATTACTGAGAAACACTCTGGCTCGATTTAGATAAGAAGTAATATTTTACCACCAGTATGTCATTTTGGACTGTTAACTCCATTTGATAGATGAAAAAGAGGAAGCATCATGGTGCCTCTGAACTCAGAAAGGGGAAGACTTGTAGTTCACACACTTTAACTACAATCCTGTTTGATCAAAATTTAAAATATTAAGATTTTATCCATTCTATCATAATGTGGAGTGGAAAATAGGAGTGTCTAGTTCTCACAGTATGGCTCCCAGCCACTTTCTACTAAGCAACTCTCCTAAACCCTGTACCTCAAGAAATATTTTACTAGTAGCTCCTGATTGAGTATAGGTACAATGAATTTAGCACTTCTTATTTAGAGATTTTGGTACTGAGAGATTATGACTATTAACATATAGTTTAATGAAGAATAGAAATGAGTGAAGTAAACACTTTGCATTGGTTGCTCAGGAAAAACTGGGAAGGAATCTCTGGCATACAGAAAAATACAAAAGAGCCTGCCTGGACAGGCTGAACTCTATCTTCGAGGTCTTTTCTAACCTAGACAATTCTATGATTTTATGTCATACAGCACTCCTGGGAGAGATCACATGTTTTTCTTCCACTTTTTATTAAGTCTCTTTTTCTTTCTTTGGTTTGACAATATAATTTAAAAAAAAATCCAGTAAACATTATACCCCACTCATACTGAGGATCCTAGTACTGCTTCCAACTCTGGGGTCCTAAGACAAGAAAGAACGTGGACCTGTTGGAACGGGTCCAAAGGAGGGTCACAAAAGTGATCAGAGGGCAGCAGCACCTCTCCTGTTAAGACAGGTTGAGAGAGTTGGGATTGCTTAGCCTAGGGAAGAAAAGGCTCTGGGGAAACCTTACAAGAGCCTTCCAGTACCTAAAGGGGCATGGTTTTTAAAGATGAAGAGGTCTTTCTACTATGGCCTGTAGTGACAGGAGAAGAGTCCACAGTTTTAAAACTCAAAAGACGGTAGGTTTAGACTGGATATAGTCATAGAATTGTTTAGTCTGGAATGGACCTTAAAGATCACCAGGTTCCAAACCCCTGCCATGGGCATGGAGGCCCTCCACCAGACCAGGCTGCTCAAAGTCCTATAAGGAAAACATTTGCTACAATGAGGGTAATGAGGCTACCCACAGGTTGCTCCGAGAAGCTGTGGATGCCCCATCCCTGGAGATGTTCAAGGCCAGGTCAGACAGAGCTCTGACAACCTGGTCTATTGAAAGGTGTCCCTGTCCATGGCTGGGGGTTTGGACTAGATTATCTTTAATGGTCCATTTCAACCCAAATCATTCTATTATTCTATATTCCACTATTTTAGCACATATTCATTATATATTTCAATAAGATACTTTGGAGAAAAGCCACAGGCTCCAAGAATCTCAAAATCAATGACAGTGAGACCTCATTCCTATGTGGGAGCTGAGGCAAAGAAGGTACACTCTTAGATGTGACAATGTATACCTAACCAGACACCAGATGGCCTGTCCACGATCAGCCAGGAAAAACGTATTGTGCAGAGGCTTTAAATAAGGCCCCCCCAGGACTGCAGACCTACAGCCCCTGTCACTAAATAAATATCAGTGTCGTTTCAACCAGAAAAGACTGGAACAGACACAAGGGCAAATTTTTCACTGTGTCAAGGTTCACAGGCATATCTTATTTTCTTCTATTCAAAAGTCATTCTGACATGGAAAAATGGAGAAACTTGGTGCTTCTTCCCAAGTCATAGAAACAATTTTGTCTCCCTACATTAACAGAACGGTACAGCAAGGCAAGACAACCAAGACATTTGCATGAAAATGCATTCTTCTCAAGCTTTACTTTTACATGTTCATCATTCACAGAAATCCAGCAGAAATTCCCACACGTAAAAGCTGAGCTGTTAAAAAATTCACAGATGTCATGTTTCACAGAGAAAGGTCTGTGACTCAACATGGCACAGGACACGCCTGCAGCAGTTTCAGCCAACCTGTGTCAATGGCTAAAAACAGAAGCTTTATTTTTATTTTCCCCATTCACTGCAGCCAGTAAGAGGGAACTCCTACTGATAAAAGAAAGGACAGCAATACTTAAAATCTTAATATGGAAGGCTTAAATTTTTACCAACTGTAACCAGCATTATCAAAACCACAATCACAGTTCACTTCTCTATGTAATACCAGTAACATGACTGTAAATACAGCATCAAGACCACAGAATCATGCCAACAGACATGCTAAATCATTTTTTAAAACTCATATGTTTTCAATAAAAGCACTAACAAGGACAGTTTTATCTAAATTAATAGTCTACTGTACTAGACTATGGTCAATATCTACCACAACAATTCAATCAGATAAAATCCTATCATGCCCTCCCCCTACAAATGGCAAAATCATATAGATAAACCATGATGACTATCAAATTCTCCAGATGTGGCCGTTTAAAAGTGATTAAAGTTCCACAGCTGATGCTGAGTCTTGGACACTTCCTTTATGGTTGTCCCTATAGCATCATTAATAAGACTAAGTAATTACAGTAACATTAAATAAGAACGGCTTTTATAACTATCACCAAAGAGTAGCAACTCCTGTTGCTGATATGTATATATTTATATATATTAAAAGGAGAAAACCAGAATTAATTCAAAGCAGCCTGTATTGGACCTTACTTTAAATACATCAAATGAGACATGCAAAAGTATGGAAATCAGTACAAAAACAATTCTAACAACAGTCTTGCAGAAGTAGAAGCTTGGAGGAAGGAAGATAGGGACTGAAATACCAAGAAGGTCTGATAAGTGAATATGAGCAAGTAAGTGATAGCTTGATGAACAAAGTCTACCACTAGATAGAGACTCCCTTAGAAGAATAAGATCCATCCACAACCCTGACCTGGCAACACATCTAAACAGCTGATAACAGGCTTGTCTGTCTTAGCAGTGGCTAAAAAGTGTCTCCTCACGTGTCTTAATGCAGTAAAAAAAGAAACCAAGCATGCCACAATCCTGAGTTAAGGAATACCTTCCCTTCTTGGGAACAAGAGAGAAAAGACCAGACTGGAAATCACATCTCAAAAAAAACCTGTTTCCAACTCCAAGGAGTTCCCAGACACAGGTGTCTCTCCTGGGCTCAGTTGCTGAAAAGCCTCAGATTCCCTTGCTTGTCATATCCACAATGACAAACTGCAGAGAAACACCATCCAACTTGGCAAATGAAGTAGTCTCTCAGATACCCAAAGCAATCCTAGCTGCCACACTATTTTGAAAGAAATGCAGTCTGAACACTTTTTTCAGCAGTTGTTCTTTAGGAAAATAAAGATGACTCATAGGGACATTTGACAGGAATAATCTTGGTGGAAGGTGGAAGACTTGTAGTTCACACACTTTAACTACAATCCTGTTTGATCAAAATTTAAAATATTAAGATTTTATCCATTCTATCATAATGTGGAGTGGAAAATAGGAGTGTCTAGTTCTCACAGTATGGCTCCCAGCCACTTTCTACTAAGCAACTCTCCTAAACCCTGTACCTCAAAAAATATTTTACTAGTAGCTCCTTTGTAAGTCACGAAGCATTTGAAGACTGTTGGAGAGAACAATGCCATAGAAATCTTCTTAAAAACAAAAGACAACCCAGTGGTGAACACTGAGGAAAGACAGAGGGTAGATGCTTTCTAAGAAGGAAAGAAATGAAAGCTCTTTAAGCAAAGGAGCTTGATCTGACTCTACCAAGCAGTTAGAAACAACTGAAAGAAGGAATACTCAGCTTTACAATTGCAGGCAAAATGTGTTTTGGCAGTACCCATCTGCATATTGGGGCAAAACAGTTCTTGTTAAGGGGCTTGTGCACAGATGCAGTATCGATCTACACAAACAATCGAGCTACAGATGTGTGATCTTTGCTTTTTCTCTGAGGATTTTTGTATTGATGCCTCCAAGGACCATGCTCCAGTTTGAAGAAGGTGAAGCAGTAGCACTTAATGAAAAATGAACTACCCATTTCTTTCATGGTGTACACTGGATTTTTCCTTTGCCGCTGAGCTCTTCTTCCAAAGGAGAAGAGACTCGTACAAGAGAAAATTCACAGATCCCAGGATGATTCTGAAGACCTAAAGAGCGAACTAATTATGGATTTTGTCTTGGTTATTTTAAGGGCTGTGGGCTTAAAATCCCTGAGAACTCGATGATATACATGCAGTGCTTCACTAAACAAAGGAGGAAGATACTTATGAACACCTGAAAATGTATCGAACCTTAAGCCATGATAAATGTCTGTGTCATGGGTTCACTTGTTCTAAAAAACTAAACGTGGAATTTTCCCTTCCCCCTGCCCCACTGAGTGGGAATGTTTGAATGGGCAGGCTGGTTTTGCCTTGGGTATTTGATGAACACAAAAGAACTGGCCAGTAGACTGACATTCCAGCCTAATGGTCTGGAGAGGGGCTAGGAGATTCTTTTCTTTGGTTTTTTTTTTTCCTCCTCTCCTGGAGAGGGGGGAAGGAGTCACAGTTCGTGGTTGCGGACGAAGGAAGGTGTGCTTTGCAAAAGCTGGGAGGCTGCTTTGATCTCAGCCTGGTTGCCTGCCTTGCTGGCACGCTGTTTTTCTGCCCCTGCCCCACCCGGGTAGACCTGCTTAGACTTCATCCGAGAGGAGCTATTTGGGAAGAGAGCTACCTTTGTTTTCCCTTCCCCGCTCCCGTGTTTTTGGCAGCGTTTTTTTTGTGCACATCAGTGAAGGAAGGGGAAGTCACAGGGCCAGCAGCAGACACTGTGAGTTCCCTTTGGGGAGAACCCTTTTTTATTCTTTTTCCCCTTCCCGGTGAGGGAAGGGCTCCATTTCAGCTCCCCCAGCACCCCAAGGGCCTCCACGTGGCGACCGCCAGAGCCCAACAGCGCCCCCTATCGGCCAACCCTGAGCACTGCAGGCTCTGCACCTCCAGCAATCCAACAGTGCCCCCTGCTGACTGTGGTTAGAATTGCACCAAAAGCACAAACTGAACTGTTCACTTTTCACTGAAAGGGATTTGTGGGTATAGGATTATTTTTCGGTTGGGGTTTTGTTTTGTGTTCTTTTGTTGTTCTGCCAATACACATCTATCCTTTAATAAAGGGCTGTTATTTTTCCTTTCTCCACACTTTCTCAATTGGAGCCTCTTAATTTCAGATTTACAATTGCTTAGAGGGAGGAGTTTTGGTCTTTCTTATAACTCATCCCCCTTAGCAAAACACTTCTGTCCCATTAAACTGAGACAGTGGGCTACAGAAGGGCCATGAAAAATAAAGGACAAAACCAAAGAAATCAAAGACAGGCAACAGATTAAAGACAGGTAGCTGCTAAGACATGAGAAGAGCTATGACAATCTGTAGTTTGGATCAGGCTTCAGTTTTGTCAAAGTATGCAAAGTAAGAGGTCACAGCAATGTGACTGCTGGACAAAAGAAGTCCAGGGTTGCAAGTCTTTGGGTAAAAGCATTTTTTCAATATAAGCATGTCCTTGCATACATGCTCAGCAGTCTTTGATCTTTTTTAATAGAAGTTTCAAAAGTGGGACAAAATTGGCCTGATACTCATCAGTTTGTCACTGAGAAAGTGGTAAAAAGATTGTGTAGTGCTTTGATGAAGCAAACCTACATCCCTGCAGGACAAGTGACAAAGCTATTCTTTCTCCCTTCATGCAGTTACAGAATATCAAAACAAGTTATTGTTGGCATGAGAAGGCTGACATTTCACTTGACATTTCAGGTTGATGCTTATTTGAGTGGATATCTTCTGAAAACATCTTGATAAAAGAAACATTTCAAAGCTCTAACAAAGGGTCCTAAATGGTGCCAGACCTGCACAGAAAGAAGCTTTAAAGATTCATACTCTAACAATTTGGTTATTTTGGACAACTGATTCCTGTAAAATTAGTTTGCAAATCAAAATTCTAGAAAGGTCTTCACAGAATACTTTGAATTTCACAACTTCCAGTCTCCTTACCTCTTGTCCTGAAAGGTAGTATGCTGCTAGAAGACCGCCAATGAAGCGAATATTGACCTCAAAAACAGACACTTCAGAATTCTAGAACAGAAAAAAAGAATAAATAATTAACTAATTTCTTATTCAAAGGAAGAAAAAAGTCAAGGCAGAGGCAAGTAGATATCCTAAACCCACATGCAA
This sequence comes from Oxyruncus cristatus, assembly GCA_013399855.1. Taxonomy (NCBI): domain Eukaryota; kingdom Metazoa; phylum Chordata; class Aves; order Passeriformes; family Cotingidae; genus Oxyruncus; species Oxyruncus cristatus. Next base: position 1,562,083 of record VXAY01002641.1, read on the forward strand.
GGGTCTGTACTGTTTCAGTTTCTAGATCCATACTGAAATTCTTGTGCACATCTTCATGACACCAAATGAGAATTCTAGTTACAGTTTCAAGTGATTTAAAAAAAAAAAAATCAACCTAGTTTTTCTCTTGCCCTCTAATCATACTATCACCACAAAGTGCAATTACAGTAATTTGGGGATGGTGGGGAAGAAGGCAAGGACCATACATCTCCATAATTCAGCATCTTTTCTCTTATGTTTAAGCATAACACCAAATCTGCTAGGTTTACAGGATAAAGCAGAATAAGAATTACAGAATTCTCATAATGCACTTTCTTAACCTGAATTACTAATGAGCAATTTAAACTTCAGAGCTCCATTTTAACTGTATCTGTCTAGGAATAGCCTTTATGTATTTAATGTTATGACAAGAAATACTGCAAGACCACTGAGAAACTAAGGAGAATAAACCATTTTATTGCCTTTCTCCACATTAATATCCTCAGGCTAAATTCAACAGTATCTTTTGACTCATTTAATGACAGAAAAATTTAGAGGAACCAGGTAGTTCTAATATCTTTCTGGCTCCCCCTGTGCCCCATTCACTCATTTGCCCAAACACACTCCATCTGTCTCCCACCACAAACTTCATTAGACACAGAAATGCAGTTTTATTAAAGAGATTTTGAGATAGGGTAGACTTCTCCTTTTATCCAGAAAAGTCACTAGAATGTACACTGTACAAGCTGACTCATCAATTCACACACAGCTTAAATATATCCATAGGTATGTCTTTCCTTTCATGCTATTTCCAGGGCACCTACAGTCATATTTTTGCTTGTGTCCAAACTCAATGCATTTTGCATGTATTACTTATTTCAGAAAGAATATATGAGTACTTTAAAGATTTCCTCAAATAGCACTGATGATTAAAAGCCTAAAGTCTGAAAAACTCCCAAATATGGGTTTTTAGTAAAGGTTGTTCTTTTTTCACATACAGGTGATACAAGAAAAATAATACCAATGCAGCATATGATTCCTCTTAATAACTAATAAAGTCATGAATCACACATGCAATGGTACAGTGTAAAGTGGAAAAAATATTTCCATTTCCCAGTAAAAGAATCCAAGAGGAACAAATTCATGTATTTATAAACTTCAAACCATATAAGGAAATTACTCAAATCTGGTGTATACACAAGACAACTCATTAACCTTCAGAGACAGTTTCTGATACATAGGAAGATGTAGCTGAACCCCAGTGTGTCACAAATTTCTTCAATCCAAACCCTAGATTAATTCTGCAAATTTATACTGAAATTGCCTTAGATCAGAAAAAAGTTGTGGAAGCAATTTAGTTCACCCTCATAATGGTATCATTATGTCTACACTGTCTCTGATATATTTAGGATCTTCAGTTTTAGACTGATTAATTATCTGGCACTAACTGGAAAAGCAGAGTAAAATTTCTTTAACATTTGCCAGACAACTGATGTATAAAACAAAAGAAAAAAGCCCAAACAAATAATTTCTGAAAAGTAGAATAAATATAAAAACAACAGTAAGCATTTGCTGAATTCTGAGTGTATATACCCACATTTAATTATGTGTATTTACTGAATGAAAAATTATTTTTGGAACCATAGGGCAAATCCAAGGACTGAAATAAAAATTCCATCACAGAGTCTGTGACAGTCCCAAAATTAGTAATAAGAACACTAATCAATAAGACTAAAATAGAGCCATTTCTTCCATGTAATGTTTCCAAACTCTGCCCACATGAAGAGTGTCAGATGCTGTACGACCAACAGGGAAATTCTTGTGATAGAAAAGGAAAACTCAACAACTCAGGTGGCATTTTTCCCGTTAAAACTTTTAAGGACATTGAAGAAGAGATTGTATTCTCAAGTAATTTATAAACTGGTTTGGAGGAAATTTGTTCTTTCATAGCTCAGTTATTTGCAGCTATTATCAACTAGTAAAACTTTATCTTTCTGCCTTCATTTCCGAGGCCCTGTTGGTTCTCACAAAACACTTTCTTCCATTATCCAATTATAATTTTCACTTTAAAAACACAATATATAGACATTCCTTAACTTACACTAGTAAGTGCAAAAGAGTTGAGGTATATTTTTTTTCCAAATAAAATTAGATACACAGAGATGTCAGTTAAAGCTTACATATGACACTATCGTTCATACGTTTTTTAAGTTTCAGCTGAAAGACCTCTTCTGTGTCTCCCAGGGGGGACACTGAAAAGGACTAGAGAAATACTAGGGCAAGCTTTACTCACCACACTGAAATCAAGATTTTTGTCAATCCATTCTTGACCTTCTCTGAATTCATCATGAAGCCCCATGATATAAAGAGTATCCAATGCATCTACTATGGTAGCACCCATTTGCGAGTTTCCTACATGCAAAAAGAAGGATTTCTATTACAAGTGATTATTTCATTACTTTTCTTAAACATCACAAACATGACAAAATAACAGAAGCAGTAGCAAAGTTACTACAAAGATGTCAGCACAAAGAATAATCAAAACGAGCAAGGAATTATCAGGTACGTAAGATTCCCATTTCTCTTTCAGAGCACTACTGTGGCACAGTTTGGCTTCTGGGGAGAAAAGAATACTTAAGATAGAAAAATAGCCCTTCTCATCTGCTTTCCTAATCTGAACTTGAGCAACTGTATTTCGACAGAAAAAAAAAAAAGCACAGAAACACATTCAGCTTCAAAAAGCTGCAAGTAATTCTAGGATAGAAGGATTATGCAAGATAAAACAATCTGTACTTGAAGTAATGCCTTGCATTTCCCAGCATTCATTTCTGAGATGTTCGAAGTTTGCAATGATGGAAGATACCTAATCATTGAAAAGCATGGACTGATGAGTAGGGATGCACTTGGCTTGGCTTGACTGAGAAAGCCACAGTCCCAAGAAGTTCACCTCAGTGTCTCCAGGGTTCCACACCATAAGCTGCTAATGGCTTTCTCGACTGTCACCATTTCAAGTGGAGCATTGAAAGACAAATAAAAATCAATGGTGCTTTACCCTAAAACGCCATTCACTTGAAACAGCAGCAATTTAGAGTTGATTGATGAGTGACTCATCCGTTTGTAAAAGGGAGACAGGATGATGAGGTGGTGAGCCATTGCTCATGTTCGCACTGGTCTCCTTAGGCCACCCCTACCTAAGCTGTTGCCCTCAGCAGGCAGAGATTGTTTTTTCTAGAGGAAAGCAAAAATTACCATTGGTTTTATTTGTTTTCATAGAGTGTATAAAATGTCCTATGCACTAAGAAAACAGCCAAATTTCACTGTTCATAGCAGTAATCTATAAACCAGTACAATAACTATGATTAGCAATTTAATGACAGTAGTGTCGTAACAAGCTAAGTCAATTTTAGGGGTTTTTAATGTGCTTTTCACCCATAATGGAATCTCTAAAGTGCAGTGTTCCTGCATTGCATTTTCTATTCCATTTCCAACTTTCACATGGTTAGTTATTTTTTTCCCCTCAAGCATAACAATAACTGAATGAAGCCAACAACCCCATCGTATTTCTTTCACACACCTAAATGAGTGACACACATGCAAGTTTAACTCCATTTTCAGGGACTTCTTTCCCCAAATAATAAAAATTAAACACACCAGTACCTATGACAAAGTAATCACCAACTTATTTCTTTAAAAATAGTCATGCATCAGTTTTAATTGATTTCAATTAGACATGGAAAGCCTAAAGTTAGTGGTATCTGGTAAGAATATTCAAGTACAGATCATGACACACCACCTTTTGCTAGATTAATTAAAAGACATTTTCTGACAAACAGGCCGCCATCCATACCTATAGCTCTCAGGAAATGAATTCACGTGGTACATAAGTACCGTAAGGTTTAATGCCTTTAGCCAGATGACAAATTCCATTGCTTGTGCTGAAGTGGAGGTTGCTTTGAGCAGAGCTACAGCACTGCACTTAACTTCACACCTTCTCATAAGCATAATGTGACAGTTATCTAATATATCACTTCAAAAATATGCAAATCAGACCAGGATATAAGGACTACCTTCAGTAGCAGCTGACAAAGTATCTTTTGACATAAAGCTGGAATGTGTTATGCTGATTCCAGCACACAGTCCAAGTGATTTCTGTTCCTTTATTTAAACCATGTTGATAAAACTTTCAAACACACAAAGTGTCTGAACAAACAGGGATACATACCCTCGGGAAATCCTAAAAGTTCCTCACGTAATAGTTTCGAAAAATAAAAACCTTGCAAGTTAAACACAGTGGTAACCACATAAGTAAGCTCTCACATTATTCAGCTGGCATGGGATAAGGAGAACACATTGCATGGGAATGGACTTGTATGTCATTGTCTGCCACCCCACACCTTCCAGCCTCCCCCCAAAAATTTAAGACACCACAGTAACAATCATCTACAGTTTTCTAGATCTCAGAAATACATTCCAGTGACCACAATGTGGGATAGCAGTATGTTGGGCACAAGAATACCTACTTGCCAGTCCTCAAGAAAGTATCTTCACAAATTTAAGCCACCTTTTTCATGGACTCCACTGCATAAAACCATGAAAGAAGGGCCATGGAAATGCAAGAGCACATGACTACTTTTCCCATCTTACTAATGCAAGAGAGATGCATTCAGAAAGAGCAGAACAGACCTCTCTCCAGAATTGACCCACAGTGTCCAAGGTTTCCCTAATGCATCTCATAATGACTGAACAATATGATTTCACTAAATACAGACAAGAACTTTGCTTCCATCACCACTGTGTTAAAAGTGAGCTTTCAACCCCATATACAGAGATCACACCTAAACCAGCAGTCCCCAAAAGGGATTGCCTGACAACCTATTTCATGCTGTTTACAGCTGCAGAAACAAATGCAGTCCACTTCAGTAAAACAGACTTGCTCAGCACTTTTTGCCCCTAAGAGTCAATTAAAGGCATAGCATTGTACTCTAAACTTTTGTCTGGGCCATACTCCAATAGCCTGTTGAAGCTCTCCTTCCTGCTGCCTTTACGCTCCTTTCTCTCGTCTTTTTATGTTTATATTTCCTAGAAGCATAAACATCAAACAAAACATTATTGAGCAAAGCCCCTTCTACTCACGCTTTGCCTCTTCTCCTAGCAGTGATGGGTACCTGTTTCTGAGATGCAGATCAGTACTGTTATAGTTTCTAGACTCCATGTGAGAGTTTAATTGTATTTTAACACAATCTCTTAAGGAGAGCATTTATATCCCAACCTATCATAAATTATTAGTTTTTCTTCATTCTTATAGGTAGAGTTTTTCAACTAAATTTGGGTTATTTTTCTTTTTTCTGCATGAGTACTTCTTCCTTGAGGAAGACTCAGAAGAACAATCCCTGTTTTTTCAAACCCTTTTGTTTGAACACATTTCCAAAAGGTCAAGAGATGACAAGTCAATATTTTGCAACAGATTTATCTACCCAGTCTTCTTCCTTTAGTGTCAATCAGGCAGCACAAACCCAGCTAATTCTCTCCTCCTGGGCATTGAGGGGGAAGAGTCCAAAATGAGGCATTCACACCAAGAAGTCATGTGCCGACAAGAACAGAAGGCAGGACTGGACTTAAGGCAACACTGAGGACAATACATATGTAACACATTGGCTGCCCCATATTCTGGTAGAGGTACAACTCAAAACCATTTATGGGTTTGGTTAAAGAGTAAAATTAATTGCTCTAAGCTTTCTTCAAGGACTATGTGGAGAAGACGTCATTCCTAATTTGTTCCTAAATAAGAGCTTCCACCGAATTCTTCTGTATCTGCTCAGATCTACAATCTAACCAAAACAGGCAGTGATGTTGTCATAGCTGTCTTCATCTTAAAATTCACTGCAATACCATGAGCTCTAATACCAATGCAGCAAGGCATTAGCTGAAATATAAGCAGGAAGAAACAGCAAGTGTTCAAAGATCATTGACCTGAATTAGTGTCACTCGTGGTGCTATAGAGAAAGCAGACTGCAAAGGAAAGGCAGCTGTACTTCCCCCTCCTGATGTTGATAGAAACCATTTGTCCGAAGTCACAAAGAGAAATCACTTTCTGTTCATAATAAAGGATGGTGGTTTTCTTTTTATTTCATAACCATGCTAAGATCCATAAATTTTGATGTGAAGGACAAGAGTATAGCCTTCCTGGACTTAAACTGTAGAAGGTGGTCATTTGAAGAGTCATAAAGTAACCCTAAACAACAAGATTGCAGTTAAGACGAGCATACAGTGCTTGCCACCACTTCAACCAGTCTGATCTATTACTGCTCCAGATACAGAGAAAGCAGATGTCTCACTGTGGTGAAAAAGGTTATAAAACAATTAAACTATAATGGAAAATAACACTCCTCCTAGCTGAAGGCACTCCTCCCAGGGTCTGCCTCTGTTCAATAAAAAGGCTCGACTAGTCATGTTGCATAAGATAATAACCAATTCCAAAAAGGCTCAGTTTTACAAATGTCAGATTAGGAAGTCTCTCCATATAATTATAGTTCTAGTTGATTGAGCTCCAAATTTAATGAAGTTTGCCTTATGAATGCAACGCTTATTCTTCTAAATAAAACAGAACATCCATCATGAGCTAATGGAAAGAATTTAGCATGAAATAGCTGAACTACTAAGAAAATCGTGCACACTCTCATTAAGGAACAGTATTATTCCAAAGGACTGCAAAATAGTAATTCAGATTTGTATTTAGGTAGACTTCTGTTTCCTCAGATAAGCCAAATAATTCCTTCACTTGATAGCACATAAATCTACAGTTTGAAATATCTAGCAAATCATATGACAAAGTGTAAAACATCAGGCTTCTAAAAGAAAAACTATCTTCTTATCCAGAATTCTTTCAGTATGCCAAAGCACTAGATGAAGAACTGGTTTATTTGTACCATTTGAAAGTCTCACAAGAGACTATCGAAGTACAAGGGAGACAGATCACTGTCATGTGTTCCGTCACAAAAGGAATATGAAGAAAACAAATGGCCCATTTTCATTATACCATAAGTGTAGAGATTTAGAAAGTCTGGTATCAGCTACAGAGTTGCTCAGTGTATTTATTATGTGGAAGCAGAAGAAGAGGCTATGAGCAGTGAGGTACTGAGAAAATACGCAAATAAGCATAGATGAATTATGAACAGAGAAGACTGAAGAGATGAGCACAGACAAGTTAAATAAGGAACAAGGTGACAAACTAAAACTCTGCACCAGCAAACTGAAGTGATGCACTTTGAGTGGAAAGGTAGTCAACAAATAGGTGCTTCACAGAAACTTTGATTATTTGACACATCACCCATAGCTACTCCTTATTTCAACATGTATACACCACACAAAAATCTCATTACTTCTCCTGAAAAACACTTCTGTGGGGGCTTTCATTAGCCCAAATTGAGGATGGAGGTGTACTGAGTCTGCATGGGACTGAGCTAATTTTCTTCACAGTAGCCTGTACAGTGCTAAGATTTGGATATGTGGCTAAACCAGTACTGATAACATACCAAAATTTTGACTATGGTAAGCAGTGCTTGCACAGTAACAAGGCTTTCTCTTTTTCCTCCCTGCTCTGTGCCCCCACAGTGAATAAGCTGGGGGTAGGCAAGAGGTTGGGGAGAGAATTTTCCTTCTTCCTCTTTCTCTGCTGCCTGTGCTCTAATACTTTTGTGTCCCAAGTGTGTTAGTGTCTCACAACACACTTGGCATCTACCCAGAGACCAGCTAGAGGAGTAACAAACCTGAAGGAAATCCAGCCTGTTCAAATAGATCTCTCATTACCGAAATGCAAACTGCTGCTACAAAGTCAAGGAAACCAGCCTAAGCAGAAAATTACTGTGAGGCCACTCTGCTTCCAAGCCAAGTCATATAAATAGCCCTAATAGATGCCTGTAACTATTTGTACTCTTCTACCTTATGTAGTTGACTGAGAAGGAAGCACTTTTTTACAACTCAGAAAAGACTGCAGATGACAGATCCAAAAGCACCAGTTCATTTACAATCAAGGTAAGGTTTTAGTATTTCCTAAACCAGTGACAAAATCACACAGAAATCTAATGATGACTATTATTCCTGTTTACAAGGACAGCCTGTGGACACCAGCAGCAGCTATGTTTTGAAGAAAGCTAAAGGAATTGGCAAGATTGCTTGGGGAAGAACAAGCAGTTTGACATAGTAAAAGCACTTGGGCTGCTACTGAAGATAAATGCCTTTACATCATACAAACAGCAAGTATCTTTGCCTCAAAACATCCCCGCTCGGGAAATAAGTTATTTTATATTATAGAAAGCTAACTTATCTTCCTAAGCATCAGAAAGCTGAAATCCACAGTTAGTTATGTGTAAAGACTAGAGATCTAGATGTAAGGAAATGGCTTTCACTCTTATAACAGTATGGCCAATGGGATGATCACAGATCGACAGAACCATAAGATACGAACAGACCTCATCTGCCACAAATACTACTGGTCTCAGCCACTCATATCCAGTTCTTGTTTCTTCCAGGGCCCTAGAAACAGAACCTACTCCTACTGGTGCAGAATGCATTTGATTACTGGTGTATCTACTTGAGGGTGAAGGGAGGTTTGATTTGCAAAAGGAATGTAAGAGGACCAAAGTCTCAAGGGATAATTTAACTTAATTCCTAAGATAAATTTCCACTGAGATAGGTGACCTCAGCTTCAGAGTGACCCAGCACTACCGACAGAGCAACCTGATCACTAGGTGTGCACAAGCATAGAGCAGATCCTCCCAATTTCACCACAGTGATTCCAGAAACAAAAGAGGAGCTATAAAGCCTCCCCAAGGAGAAGTATATACTCTGTCACACTTCAAACCTGAAAACTTATTTTTCACATAGGCAGGTGTTTTAATCCCTAGTAACAGAGTGAAAATGCTTCCTTGATAAACTCAGCCTGATATTAAATACTGAGTTGTTACAATCTTAAAGAAAACAAATATCCTTGTTATTGATATTCCTGTCTGCCCAGCTTCATAATGACTGAAAAATGTGGACTAGGCAAGACTTTATTGATCTAGGGAAATTATACCAGTATCTCCTAAAAAAGATTCAAATAATTCAGGCTTTCAGACTGTAGCAATGGGATTTCTTGATGTGACAGACAATTACAGACATGGTAGGAAAATATGTAACATGAAAATTAAATGCAAACAATTATCAACAGTTTTCTGTATCTCTAATGAGGCTCTGGCAATAAAGCTGTCACTACTGAAGCATACCACTTGCAAAGTATCTTTATGACTCACGAAGAACAAGATAACATTTAAGAAAATTAATTAAACTTTTGAACAAGAGAGTTTAATTTCACTGAGAAAACAAGTGCCTCAAAATTAGTCAATGAAACCATACATTTAATACAAAACTGCAATGTATGATTTCAGCTCAGTCATAAAATACAGTGAATAAGCCTTTAAGTATCCATGAAGAAACCAATTGCCTTTAACACTTTAGACTAATTAAAAAAACAGCACAAGAAACTAAGCATGTTGATTGCTTAGTTCTGTTAAATTGCTGATAATAGACAACATGAAAAGGAGGTCTTAATGTTTTGTACCAGATAATAAAGTACTTAAGCATATAAATAACATTAAATAATCAACTAATGCTTTCCTTAATTTCATAACTGAGGAAGTAATGGGAGTGAAGCACTCAAGTGTATGCTAGTCTTTGAATTTATTAAAAACTGGACTGCTGCTAGATGGGATTAATCAACAAACTGCTGCTCAAATAGCTATGTTCTTAGGACACAAATTTTAAAACTTTGTCTGAGAATCTACATTACAGTAAACATTCATCTTCTCTGCTCCTCCCTTGACTACTTTACTCTGTTGTCTAACTAAATCTTTTATGGCCCTTCAAATTAATTCAAAATTCATGCAAGCAAGACCTGAATGCAGTTTCTCTAGTACAAAGCCTAAATGTCCTCAAAACTTATCTAAAAAGAGCTTATGATTAATATCAGACCATTTCAATTTTCTACATTGCTATCCAATTGTATCCATATTTTTTGATTATTTTATTTCTTAGCACAAACACAAAACTGAATTACTGTAGACAGAAGTAGGACTGTGTGCAGACCATAATGAAGATTATTACTGAAACTATGATCTGAGTTAGTGGAAGGTTAAGACCTGGTGATAACTGAAAGGCCACAATATCAGGAGAGAAAGATTAGGATGAACTTCAGAGCAGGAAAGGAAGGAGGGAGAGGAGATGGCATTAAATTGGCATTAAATGGGACAGAAGTGTATCAGAAGGGAAGCAAGAATAAGATGCGAGAAGTGAATAGTGATGACAATCTGCTACACACATGAAGCAGTCCATCAAAACTAACCAAAAATACAGATCTGAATCAAGTCTATTTTGAGAAAGCGGGAAGTGGAAGACAGAAAGGAAAAGTACCTGTGAACGATGGCACAGAAGTACACAGAATCCAAACACTCGCAGCAGCCAGTTAAACTCAGCAAGAAGCAAAGCAAGACTAATATTTGACAGTAAATAAGAGAACAAGATGTTATCTGGACTCAAGTATAGTTGTGTGACCTGATGTACGAAGCAAGCTAAGTATTAATCTTCCAAGACAAGATACAACATCTTACAGATAATTGTAAGCTAAGCTACTTTGTCAGCTCCATACTAGGAAAAGCATCACAAAATAAATTAAAAAAACAACAGAACAAAACAAAAACACCAAAACACACCTAAGAGCCATCATGGTACAAAAGCTTTTCTATCTTTAGATAAAATCCTGGACCCCTTCCACACATTTTGGTCTAAACCACATTCTGAATTTTCTTTGGAACAGCTGAAGAGGAGTTGATTTCAGAGTGGTAGCCATAAAACTTCACCAGAACAGTGCAAAACTTGAGTGAACAGTATCACTGTATTAGGCACAAGCACAGTGCTACACTCATGTGGTTGAACTGCTTATGAAGTACAGCTGCCTCGTACATCTGCCGGCTTCAGACCACAACGGAGTGTCCTCGCATCTGCCTCCCTCTCCATACATGTTCCCATTTGGTTGTCCTCAGCATATACGGTTTTTGAGCTCAGTATGCCAATTCTTACTTACCTGTCATGCCTGTTTACTTAATATTTTAACACAGTCCAAAACAGCCTAGCCTTAATTTCACACTCTGCTCCCAATTCCAAATGATAGGAAACAAGTTTAAATTCATGAACAGAATTCCCACAACCTAAATAATTCCCAAATCAAAACAAATGTTAAATCCAAAGATTTCCAATAGGAAATAATTTTTTTTTTTTTCCCTCAGAGCAAACCATCTGGTTTATAAGAGAAGAGCAGGACAGGACAGGATGCTATTATAAAGAATCAAAATTCTCAGTCTGAATCTTAGCCCTGAACTCGAGTACGACTTAATTTCTTTGTTACCATTTTATGCAGATGTTTACCTCACTATTCTACAACACAGGTTATAGAAATGAGGTGTGTTTATCTAATTCCACTTTGCATTTGCGCATCTCTTTTTTTGATGTTGTTAAAGCAGAATTTTAAATCTTTTGAATAATGTCATAGGATTAAACATCACTGGTCCAAAAACACAAAAAAAGCCACTGAGAACAACTGACCTAAATGTGTTGTACATGAGCTAATACAAACTGGGTGAGAAGAATTCAGTGGGAACACTGTATTATTAAAAAGAACAGAAACAGCTGCTCACGGTGAATTTTCCTGATATGCATGGGCACACTTGTGACAATTTGATGAACTATCAATGACATTCATAAAAGATTCTTAGCTAAGCAGTTGTTTTTATCTATGGCACCAGTACTGTAAAACAGCTGAGGGAACACACAGACAGATTGCATCCTGCCTGCACACATTTGCAAGTTTTAGAGATCAACCATATTCTGAATAAGCGTGACATGTATTGCAGTGAAGCCAAATAGTGTTAACACACTACTATTTGCCCAACTGGCAGCATCAATCAGAAGACAGTTTTAAATTATATGAACTGAGGAAGAGTCAAAAATTTTGTAAAGGGAAGTCTTCTCTTCAGATAAACATTGAGGACTTTTTAAGAAGTGAACTTGTATATGGAAAGAGAGCATACACAGAAGGAATGTGAGAACACCTCTTAACTAAAGCTCTTAAGAAAACTAACCTACCACAGGATAAGAAAAAATTCTCACGCAGGTGAATAACTGTTAGACAGATAGGAAATGGGATAAGTATAAAAAACAATTATCACTATGAGGTGAAACCACCAGTGGGATCCTACAGAGATGAATGCTTGGGCAAATGCTTATTTATGAAATAATTTGAAAAATTTATAAATATTTATAAATAAATATAACTGGATATAGTGGATGAGGATTTTGAAAAGGAATGCTACTGCAGAAAAGCTACCGTGTAGTATTTTTCTAAACTCCATAAGGAGCCTAAAAGATAAAAAAAAAAATGCAATTACTAGGAAAGGAACAGTGAACACAACAGAAAACAGAACAAAGATTTAGTCTTCCTCTTAAAAACAAACAAAAAAACAGAACTTGAAAAGATACAAGGAAAGGAGATAACATACCAGCTATGAAAAAATGTACGTACAAGAAATGACTTAACAGGCTAAGACTCTCCATACAAAACAGGCACGCAACTGAGGGCATATGCAGTTCTACAAACTCATGAATGGCGAGGAAAAGATGCATGAGACCAAAACCGGTCTCTTAAAAGGACAGTGAGCAGACCTCAAAAGTAAAAAGTTTCCCACACAATATCAAATCAAACTATGGAACATAGGGGGATATGTTCAGTGCTCTTAAGTTTGCCTAGACTCCAAAGCAGTTTGCACAAAATCAAGGAAAAATAAACTAAAAGTTATTAAATAAAACCTGCTGCCTCTGACCACAGAAGCACTAACATTGCACAAACTTCTCTAAGGCTACAGAGTACTCAGAGACAAGCTCACTTACTATAAGCTTTTCCTGCTCTTACACTTCTTCCCTTGGTATTTGCTGTAAACAATTTCTGAAGGATGAGTAATGATCCTTCATCCGACCTGAACAAACTTTTCCTTCAATACCAGAACACTGTTCTAATTACAAAAAAAGTCAGCAACTCAAATAGTTATGCCCTTTCTCAGAATTTTATCTTTCCAAAATTTGTGTTACTGGCCAAAAAAATACACATTCAATGTACATATAATATTCAACGCTGTCTCACTGTAGTCACTCATTACTAATTTTGCAGAGGACACAGGTACATGGGCCTGTCCTAAGGCTAGATCCATTTACTTCAAAATTGAACAGATCCTGATATACAGAGATTAGCCTGAAATTTGCATCATGAAGTTACCTCTCTTTACTAGTTAGCATAAATGGATTTTCTTTCCCCTTTCATCTGCCACAGAAAAAGGCAATGATGGGTAGATGACTTGTGCAGGTACAGTTAAAAGATAAGAACTACTGCTCACTAAGTAGGTTTTTTTCATCAAGATAACATTGTCAAGAACATTTTTGTTTACATATATACCTCATATTCGTGCTCATTTATCCTCCACATGGGTTCAGAGGCTGAACTCATGCACAGAAAAAGGATGCTGAGCAGAAGCTGTGTTTCCCATCTTTATTAGGATTTTACAGTGAGAAGACACAAGAAGTTTTCAGCCATATTTTCAGGTCATCCATCAGCCTTTACTTTAGGGTATATCATCTAATTTCTTTCCAGTAAAAGTATTTGTCTCCATACTGTTCATGAATTTTTTCAGGTATTTTGCCAGCTTAAAAAAAAAAATACAGAAGGCCCACGAACCAGACACCCATGACACTCAGTTATGTGAACTTCAGAAGTAAATTACAACTAATCAGGTGACAGCAGTTGATAGTGTCAGAGCAACTCAGGCAGTCCAGTAACTTTCACAAGGATGGGTAACAAAAATAATAAACTAATGAATATTTCCAAGGGTAAATTAAAAAAAAAAATAATCTGTTACAACATTTTCTCGTAGTGCTTAAAGAAATATTCCACCTCTCATTTTTAGGACCACAAACTGCACGAGAAATCGCATTTCTCTCCCAAGCTATACTGTACTTGTCTAAGGTACTGGAAAAACAGACTCCTGTGCCTGACTCAGCTCCTTCTTGCAATAGCCCCCATGTCCTTGTGGTCTGAAAAATGCATTTTCTGAGCGGAGCTTGGGAGTGTCGCTGCTCCCGCTCTCTGGCACAGCGGAGAAATGCACTGTCAGATCTCCATTGCTTAGCAACACAAAGATCTGCAGCAAGAGCTTCCTACACTGCGGCAGTGGGCAGTTGGCAGCTGGCTCAGCAACTTTCTCCCGTGTCACAAGGGTTTACCAGTGGCACGGGCAGCAAAAGGCTGACACGGGCTGTCCACAAGCCAGGCAACACGACACACACAGTGAGGTGGTAGAAACCATTAGTCCCTGGCAAGTTAAAAAATATTCAGCTGCCCCAACTGAATCCTTAAGTTTTTCCCTTGGACACATCTTGCTCATTAATGGCATTGAGCATGCCAGACAAAAATCCCTCATAAAAAAGAGAACGGCTTCATTTGGTCAACTTTAAGGAAGAGATAAGGCACTGCATTGCGGCCTTGAGGCTCTACCAGATAACACAAATGCAACCACAACGTGACGTCATGGACAATTTTCTCTTCCCCCCTAAAAGACAAGATGCCAAGACAGAGCTGGAAGACATCTCAGAATAAAGTTACTGTTTGGGTAGCATGTAAGATGAGAGAACAGGAGAGGCACGAAAGCACTATTGATACATGAGACAGTTCTAGTGTGACAAAGTACAAAATAATGATTTTATTAAATTTTTGTGCATAAGAATGGGCATATCGGTAAGAAAGAGTCTACAACTAATATTTCATATCATTCTCAAGATCTTCTTAAACCCTTCAAAACACATCTAGACATATAACTGTTTATGGATATATACATTATCAGATTGTCTTCATCTCTAGAAAGAATACATCCAAATGCCAGGTTTAGAAATGCACTGTTAGTAATAGGGGAAGTTTTTGATTTTGCCAGACCTGTATAAATACTTTGCCATGTACTTATTACTTGAAAAAAATGCACATCTTCACTGTCTTTTCAGACAGTAAAGTTATCAAACCAAAACAAAAAACCATGCAAAAGCAACAAAAAAACACACCAAAAATTTCAGAAATCTCATTTCCAAAAGCATCAGGTAAGATGACAGCCCATCATTTCTAGTTTTGCTGAAGACAATGTTCCAAATAGCCCAAGGATTGTAGTCTGTTTTCTTTACCTTTTTCCTTAAAGTCATTCAGGTTCTCAGATAAACATTGTTTTAGAAAAATAAAGATTGAAGACTGATAGAAACTAAGTAGTACAAATGACTCAGTTTAACTCACAATAAAGTGTCCTTACAGCTTATGGTACAGTAATCAGTTCATAGGAAAACTGAAGTAAAAGATACCACAAACATACAACTTAGAACTCTGAAGCGTTTCTGGACTGAGTAATTGTGTTTTCATAAGATGTTCACCTACAGGTCATCAAACAAGTGCAGGGACAAGTGATCCTCAAACATCATGTTTCAGATGGTTACTCTCATCCTCAAAAGCAAATCCAATCAGATTTCATTACAGCAAGAGAATCCGACAGTATCATCAACTACTCTGGTTTTGGCTAAACTCAGAAAACCTTCTGAAGCAAGCTCAGTGTTTGTTGTGCTTGCTCATTATATTACACGCATCACTTTCCATCAGCCTTTTCTCTTCATCCTTTGTGTTCTAATGAGAACTTGACCCAGATCCCATACAAAACCCACCTCTGCAATAACACCCTGGGGCTGCCATCAAATTATTCCAGCAATTTAAGCAGTCCAACAAAAAAGGTTCACTTTTTTTTTTAAGCTTAGCTGCTACAGCCTTCAGAAGAGCTACAAATTAAAATTTAAACTGGAAAAAAAATTTACACCTCTCTGCTGTACTTTCTCTTTGCTTTTCATATTTCATCTTATGGAGTAGGAATAAATAACAAATCTTGAGAATACCAGCCTTTTCAAAAACAGGTAAGTTATCATCCTGTTTCACCAAAAGAGAACCTATAAAGCTTTGGTTTATACGTCATCTAAATGTAAATATCTTTGAAAGCTCACCAATTCCCAATCATACTTTCCCAAAGCAGCATCATACTACTGTTGTGACCCAGCAATTGAAGAGGAGGAGGTACTATTCAAGATTATAACTACTCACTGACTACACAGTTTGATTGACAAGTATTTTTAGCAGGCTCTCCTTGACAATTTACATTCAGCCATCTCAAGAAGACTGGCAAGAGTTTCTAACTGTAGGCCAACTAAAGCAACCCTAGCAGGTTTTGCTATAAAAGTCAAGCTAATAAATTGAGGAAACCCATATATGTTTTTGTTGGCATGCTTCAGTGAGGCATAGAGCATCTTGTTTTTAAGTTTATAAAGTTTATCCTTCTTCATATTTTTAATGACTTAAAACTAAGATTTATAAGACCAGAGCAGGCCACCTCCTCTCCCCTTCTCTGACCCCAGTCTAAACCCTGCTAGATCTTGCAAATGTTAGAAACACTGGTGCTCGTCTGGGCCTAGATATGGATATACACTGCTTCGGACAAAAGTAGAGACCAACAGAGAAGACTAATGACTTATTTGTCTTCTACATTGAATCATGTTTACCTCACTTGAGAGTTATCAGTAAACCTGATTTCCCAAAGATTCATGCAAATGGTTCCAGTGTCAAACAGCGATACCATCTCCTTGCAGAATCTCAGATGTGCTAGGAATTGGAATGGAAGACTGCAGACTGCAGTAATGGCAGAAAATAGTTTGGGTCATGTCATCTTTCAGGTGAATAATAAAAACAGGTTTTGCTAAGCATCTTTTTATTAAAACTAGCATGAGATGTCAAAAATAATTACGTAATCCTTCTATAAAGACAAATACTGCTAGGAATGGTGACATTAGGGGTAACAGAGATTGGTAAAGAATTAGGAATAACAACACAGCTGAGACAGTTCTCGGTACAAAGGGTAGTTTCCACACACATATTCCCCCCATCAACCAGCCACCAAATGAACAATAGCTGATTCTATTCTTATATGAAGTATATTTAATATATACTGCAAGACTGCATACTTAAGAAAAGTTTTCCATATGAAACAGCCTTGAGCAATAATGACATGATTTGGCTAAAAATTAAATGGTACAAAATGGCATCTGGATTTTAGAAGGACAGACACATAGGGAATCGGCTGCTAGAGTTAACTGTAACAAGAGGAGCAGAAACTTTAATGTGGACAAAGCCTGCAATTTCTTTCAGAAAGCAATTCAAAAACTTAAAAAATACTTCATTCCAAGTCCTCCATTCTCATTAGGAGACATGTTAGAAGTACGCAGAGGAGGAATGGAAAGAAAAGACTACAATGAAATTATAATTCATAACTGCTTCAAAATACTTTGTCAGTCACATTAAAAACAAAATATTATAAAAATGTTTTCCTGCCATATGAAGAAAGCACCTTAGTTTATAGAGTCTGGGTTACAAACCAAGGCTAGTCTAAAATTATACATGGCAAATTAAGCAACAGAATTGCATCTAAATTCAACATAGACTATATGATCATACAGGTGAACATTAAAGATTTTTCACTGTCAGATCCCACTTCATCAGCTGGAAAAAATAAAGGAAAGCCATGAATTAGTCATAATATAGAACTAAATCACAGTAAGCTTCAAAAGAGACTTTTCTAATAGGAATTAAAGGAGTGCCAAGGTACAAGGTAGCAAACAAAGTATCTAAGAATACTTCACAGTACTTTCCTGGTATGTAAGAAAAGTCCTTCTGTCTGTTATGGCAGCAGCCTGTTCCTACAGTCTTTCCTTCAGCCTCACACTCTCTCCTTGCACTACGCTTTGTACCAGCTGCATCTAAGATCTCTCCCTTTCATTCATCAAACTCCTCGCCCGGTCCAGATGTTTTTTTCTCCCTTGCATGCTAACTTTGTTCATCTTCCCTCTCTCAGACAACTCCCCCTGATCCAGTCATTTTCTGTATAAGGGAATATAAAGAAGTAAAATAACATCAGAACAATATCAGCTTTCACAGTGTACTGAACTGTAAAAAAAGAGGTTCCAGCACATGACCAGAAGTCATCAATGCCATCAAGGCTTCCAGTTAAGGAAAACAGCCCTTACTGCAGATTGGCCTAGCACAGCAGCTGAAATTATTCTCCTATGGATTTCATAAGGTTCCAAGGATGAAGCATGTTTATTAGTGGCCTTTCTTTTTGTTTTATTCATTTGCGATTATTTTTAAGTATTGCAGAAAATTTAACTCGGAGGCTCTCCTTCCATCGCTGGGAGCAGGGGAAAGGAGCAGTGTGCCTAGTTAAACTTCTCCTCCATGCTCCATATCCACAACTTATTTAAGGCTGAAATTCATCATGCAAATAAATTTAATGAAAAACTGTTTGGATATAAAGAAAATAACTTGTTTATTTGGTAAGATATAAGAACGGTTTTGAGATAAAATTTAAGGGGATTGGGAAAAGGGACAGCAAAAAAATTAGTCTCTTAAATATTACAATACTTTTGAAAAACATCCTTTGACTCTTCTTTTGGAATAGGGTTCCTCTGTGACCTTACTTTTCTCTATGAATGAAAACAAAAAGCTAACCAAATTTTGATTTAAGTGAAAATATTTTATTCTAGGTTCAGGCACTAAGCACCAAAAATGAGACAATTACACAATCCAAAGCCATATTTCTACCACCTACAAGAAAAAATTCAAGGTTTAAAGCAAGATAAATAATACAAATATCAATTACAATGAGAAACAACCTCACACAAAGCCATTAGCCAACTGCTTACAGTAAAAGCAAAAAAAAAAATCTGATTTCAAGCAAATTTTATAAACAATACTAACATAATTAAGGTATACACAGTATATTCACAACCACTCTTGATGTAAAAAGGGGTTCTGATAAAGTTGTATCTTCCTCAAATACAAGAGTGGATGAACACGGTATGAAACTCTGAAAAGAATTCAGAAAATTCTTCCTAGTCTTAGAGCAGCTCTCCACTGTGTTTCAGAATAAATGCACAAACCTCATAGCTCAGCCATCTTCGGTGCTGTGCATCCTGGGCCAATCCAGATTTATCCTTAATTACTAACATCAAGGTTATGTGTTTTGATATACCAGAGGATGAATGTAAGGGACCTCCAGGGCTCAGTCCTCAACAGTTACAACCGTGTGACTGTGTGGGTTTTTTAAAACCATCAGTCCTATAGATCTGGGGTCAAAAAATGGATTCTTTCCTGGTTTGAGTACAAATAAAATGCTTGTCATTTTCCAATCACTATTCTACTTAGTCTATCCTGGTGCATTTACACCAAAAAAGCAGTACTGCTGCAGAACACTGATACTATAAGGAAGAAAAGCCATCTAGTCTGATCACATGTATGCAGCAGCGCCAGATTATTCAGTTTTTTGATCTTTACCATTGTCACATTTTATACTATTATAAATGCCATTTGAAACACTTATATTCACACTCCATTGCTGGAATATTCTCACTTCATCCCTTGAATTTCTTCAAAACTTGCCCCTACCCTCAAACTTCTGTATTTTGAATATAATTTTTTTATTTCATTCCAATCTATAGGTTTGGGATCCATAAGTCACAGACCTCAAGTAACAGTGTTACTTTCTCCTTACCCAGACCTTTTTTAAAGCTACTTTAAATTTCACCTTGGTAGTAGCAGTTTTTTCAGCATCTTACATGCGCATTTTGCTTGCGCAAAGTTAAAAACTTCACAAGAAGTTTTTAACTCTGAGGGTGGTGAGGCACTGGAACAGGTTGCCCAGAGAAGCTGTGGATATCCCATCCCTAGAAGTGTTCAAGTCCAGGCTGGATGGGGCTCTGAGCACCCTGGTCTAGTGGAAGGTGTCCCTGCCCATGGCAGAGGGGGTAGGACTAGATCATCTTTAAATTAAAAGGTTCCCTCCAACTCAAACTGTTCTGTGATTCTCATGGGATTAAACACAAAGATCTAGACAACATGAAGTTGGCTTTTTAAAAAAGAAAACAAATTTATATTCGCTGCATCCCAAAATATCATCAGTGCATTAGAACTTTGATTTATATATACACACACGTATAAAGTAACAGTGCACATAGACACAGCTTAGCTTTTGCAACAATAAGAACACATTATTCTCAAAAAGGCAGGTTAGTAAAGTAATTCAACGAAACACCATTGAAATAATTGATACACTTCTGTCAACCACACTTCAAAAGATTTGTATTAAAACAGAGTTTGGTAGAAAGTTTCAGTAGACTCTCAAAGAGGACACACAGAAATATTAAAAAAAAAATTAAATTCACAAACAAACCAGAAAACATAGCCTACCAAATATGTTGGTGGAATGTCCTTTCCGGGCAATTGGTTTCAGCTCATTATGTCCCCATCCATATTGCCTATAATTGTCCCAGGCATGCTTCATCATCTGAGAAATGAAAAAACAGGATTTGATTACATTATAAAACTACTTTCTATTAATACAATATTTTAATCCTTATTTGAGACTTCAACTTTCATGGTCATCCCAGTATACCAATTAATTACTTTGCCACTATTTCTATCTGTTACAAAAATCCAATTTTACAGCATAAATAAATTTGGAAACGACTTCAAGTCTATTTGATTTGAGCTATAGAGCCTAATGCTCTGCATTAGCTCATTTTCTTGTTCTTTCTTTCCCTTTAATATATGCACAGACATTTAAAAATGTAAGCATAAGGGAGGCATTTAAGTGTAAGGAACTGCTCTAAAACACTGGCTAATGTCTTAAGATGCTAGCTAAAAAGATATCTAATAATATCTGAAGCCTAAAAGGGATTTATTTACACTGGTACATCCAAGTATGACTAAACAATTCTGCAAAAGGCATAATACATTTCTTATTAGCAACACCTACTTGACAAAGATATACTGTCATATAGCCTCTACCTAAAGAAATGTCAAAAGGTTGCTCTTTAGAAAGCATAGTGAACAAAGAAGTATAACATTATTAATACTTGCTACACAAAACATTAAACTCTTTTTAATAGATGTTTCCACCACCAGTGACAAAAATTACATCTAAAACCCCAAAAGGTCTTGTTGACCCACATAAATACTAGCTGGGCACATCAGCCACTAAGCAGTGTTTTTATGGATTTGCTAAAATGCTTCAAACTCCTTGCCTGTTGATACACAGTAGCCTGCAAACTGCAAAGCAAATGCAGTTTAAAAAAAATAAATATTATTCGTTACCTAAACAGACAAAAGCAAGTAACAGGAGGTAATTATATTTCAAAAGACAAACTGCCACAGTGAGAGTTAGGAAAAAATTCTTCTAGAACAGCCGCCATGTGTCTGCATTCACATTATACGTAATTTTATTTTATACTGCAGTTTTAAAATGGTGTTAAAATGCTGTTAATATAAACAAGGTCCCCAAGAAACTCTATAGGACTTAAAATCATGATCTCCACAAGTTTGAGAAATGGTCTCTAGGAAGAGAAACTATGCAAAGTAACTAACAGACCAGTACTAACCGTTTAAGAAACTGAGGGAAGGCAATCAGTTTTCACTGCATTACTGTAGTTTCCTTATTTTAATCAGAGAGTCACTATCCTCACAGAAAATGGGTAGGAACAAGCAGACGCTGGCTAAAAAATGAGGTGCAGCCAGCACAACCTCACATGTCTCCTACTACCTCACAGGTTTCCCCTCTTGTCAAGTTCAAGTGGAAGTCAGCATCTGGTAATCCCAAATCTTTCAAACTGCATCTAAACTGCCTGCTGAGACATGGAAAACAAAGTCCCTGTCTCCCTACAACCATCAAGAGATCCCTGTCCAAACTAAACAGCCGTAATTCCTTTGAATGTAAATTCCTTCCAAATTTCCCATGGCTCAATTAACTCATGCCAATAAATTGAACCACAGCAAAGGTATTCGCACAGGCCCAGAAGATGGGAAGCACTCCTGTGTTACACTGGCATCATCTTAGGCACAGCTGTCCCTCTCAAGGTGCCAGAGGTTTGACTCATACCGCTTGTCATTCAAACTCTGCTCATCCACTGCTTTTGGTATTTGCACTACAAGATTTTGACACTTGAATTGGCAATAATACCACTTCTTTTAGTGTCATGAACTAGCAGTGTAAGAAAAAGTGGATGCAAATATTATACTAAAAGAGGAGAGAAAAGCCATTTCATTAGCATTCACAAATTCTTTAGTGTTTACAAAGCACTTATCAAACTGACCAAGTCATAGCTATTAGAACCTCTGGATGGTTCAGGTAAAGTGATTCTCTCTCGACCGTTAAGAGAACTGCAGCATGACAAACGCAGTAAAAGCCTGGTCACAATCAGTAAGTACAGAAGTTCCTGTGAGAGCTCTTGCTAAGGTTATCCAGAACCAACATACAAATTTCTACATAAAATTGTTCATTAACTTTAGATCATAAAACCAATAATCACAGCATCTTTCAAGTGGGAAGGGATCTCAGTTCAACCTCCTGCTTAAAGTCATGGGACCAAACCGAGCTACTCAAGGCTTTATCCAGTCAGTACAGAGTTAAGGACTGTCAGAATGGGACAGTCGAGGCCCCTGTGAAGGGTCCTGCTCTAACTCACAGCCTGACAGACCACCTTTAAGTCCTAAAAACTCTGCTTGGGAAAACAAAGGCCTATAGGTTTAGAGGGTGAAAATAAAGACTGACTGACCAGTGTGGTTCAAAACAGATGAATGACAAAACAATAAGGTGACTGTGACCATGGTGTGGCAGATCTAACCAACTGGCTTGCGTATAAGGGAAACTGGGCTTCTGAGATGTAGGGATGCCTCAAATAAATATTTTATGAAGGAGACTCAAATAACCAGTGACATTTTAGCTTTGTAAAAATCTCACAACGTAGGCAAATACCAGCTAAGTCCAAGAGAAGAACTTGTTTCCTCGCAGCAGAATATTAACTGTGGAATATTTCACTGCCCTAATTTGCTATACTTCTGGGGGGAAGGTACGGATTTTGTTACAGAATATTTAGCTCTGAAGAAACACAAAAAATACAGAAGTGACAAATGGCTAAACCAGAATACATCACAATGTAAGATGTTTCTATATCCATAATGTATCCTGAAATAAAATTAAGATAGAAACTGTGAAGGGGTACATTTCACCAGACAAATAACTTAATGCAGAAGTAACTTAAGAATACACTACTGAGAACTGAAACTCAGCTGACACAAGAGATTAAGACACAGCTGACTGCATCATCTAATTCTGAGATAACAAATCATATCTTGAGGAGATTAAGCTACTTTGAAAACCACAAACATATCTGCCCTGTCCCCTCTCACTCTCCCAAGCAGCGTACTAAGAATATGATGTTGTAAGTCCTTGAGAATCCTTTGACTTTATTACAGTATGTAGTCAACTGGTTTTTTTCCAGATGAACACTGAGCATTACTCTGCCACACAGCTCACTGCTTTCCTCTACCACAAAGCAAGCAGCCTTCATGATACGATAGCAGATAACTGCACATTACATGCAAGTGAGAAACCCCACAGTTCTTGTATACAGCACTAACTTTGGTAAGGATGATATGCCAGGAGATCTTACAACAGGGAGATTTCTGTTACTGCCAGACCAGGTAGCAAGTTATACTATAGTCAGAACATCTATCCTATTGGGAGCAGTTGTTCACACAAAAGCTTTGGAGAGACAAGAAGAGAGATGCCTCTGCCAGCTAAAAATTTAACAGAGGATGGCATTTTGGCTCAGGAAGTACAAGCAACATGAACTCCTGATCGGAAAAACAAAATTATCTCTCTAGTTACACTAGTAGAATTTGCATAGTCAAAGTTGGGAATGTTGAAGAACAGCTCCAGGAAGAGACAGGCTTTTCTTAAACCAAAACCTTGTCTTTAAGAGGAGAGGGAAGTCTCAGACACTGACTGGAACATCAGCACTACAGATAATAGAAAGAAACACTATTAGCAGAAAACCACACCCAACCCTTCAAGAACTCATGAGAAACATTTTAAGCTCAGTAGAATGAAAATAACAAGCATGAATCAGCAATTGTGAAAAAGGCATACACAGATTTCCATAGGTGAAATTTCCATACCTGATAGCAGTTTGTCACAATAAGGGCTTGGAGCTTGATGTCACATAAAGATCTTACAATCTGTCCACCAGAGAACTTGTGGTTTTAGCAATGGACACTATTAGTGCCAAATTTTGCTTTTGAAGGCAAAATCATTCATAGGGGATAGGTCTGTTGCATACTAATATTGCAAATGTTTATTATGGGATGCACCAGAAACAACCATCAAGATGCTGCTGCACATACAGCTTGATAATTCTATAAAAAGACTGATTTGGACTCTGCTGCAAGAGAGTCAGAATGGCAAGAAGCAGAGCATGTCAAATGAAACTGCTTCTGTAGGTACACCCTTATCGAGTTGATTTACTGACTTTAGAGCACATTCATAGGATCTGATTCTCTACAGTCACTGGGAAATCAGGTTTTTATAAATACAGAGTGGTAATGACATCTTTGACAAATTTGTAATTGTAACAGTAAAAGGAGGTTACAATGATTGAAAAAGAGACTTGTAAGGAAGTTTTATTGCTACAGTGACATATTAGAAACAATTCAAACTAAAGATTGGTTCAAAAGCACCTTTCCAGTCCTCAAAACATGGCAGACAACCAGCCAACAGAAAGTCCTGACAAACAAGCAAAAGAAACAATTTACTGGCAAATTGCAGTATTTACTGGTTCTTGCCATTCTATCAGGAATGTGCATAACAGATAGCAAATAGGTTTTGCTTCCAAAGGAACATCTTCTGGTTAAGAGTACACTTTAAAGAGATTCATATAAACCACTTTCAAATTCAGTTTTAAAATTAACCAAGGATTTGCTAGACAGAATTACTGTTCAACTGGTAGATTAAAAATTCACAACCATTTTCTTACTGCCCGCAGAGAATACTGTTTGGAGGTTAAAGAATGATCTTTTCCTTGTATACTCAGATTGTTGACGAAACGTAGAAAACTCAGATTTTTTTATTCTTCTGGGAGCTCTACCTAAAGAGAAATTATTTCAGGCATCAGTTCATGCCTCTGTCATGAGGCATGAGTACTTCTGAACACTGTCACTGAAAAATGTCTGTTTGGAACATGTTCCTAACACACACAGTTGGGTTTTCTTTCATTGTCAAATCTAGTAACAAATCAATTACTAAAACAAAACTGTTTATCAAATGGATGCAGAGTGGGAACTTTTTTTTTTTTTTTGCATTACACACTTGAAGTCTTAGACGCCTGATAAAATCAAGGGGAAAATACTTCAAGTTGGTGGGAACTGGAAGAGTAGATGTAAAAAGCCTAAATTTGGAGAGCTTACAGCAGTGAACTGACTCCTCAGATTTGCACAAGAAAGTCAAATGCTTTCCATCCAAGAGGATGAACCAAGATTTTTGACCTTGTGTATTCTCATGGTTTCAAGAGAAACTGGTATTCACAGGATTTACTGGTCGTGTCGTGTTTAGAACACAAGAACCTCTCAGATCATCTTTGTAAACAACCCTGACTGCACATCAACCAGCAGAAAGCAGTTGCTTTCTTCCAGTCTTGTCTTTTCAGGGATCAGACTAATCATCTTCATCAGCTCATCCCTGTGCTAGTTTTGCTGCATCCTTTTTGAAGATGAGAAACTACATGAAGCATTCAAGATGCAGAGGCACCTGAGGAGCTTCAGAGGCTACCAGAAGAACCTTTCCTGTTCTGTTCTTTTTTGAAATACTGAATATCTGCTCTTTGTCTGCTGTTGAGCACTACATCAACATTTCCAAGGAACTATAATAAATACAACTTCTCATTCTAAAGTGGTAATAAGTCACCTCACACCTTTTCTTATTAACCATGAAGTTGGAATCTCTCCCTCTCCAGCCCCAATATGCATCATTTTACATTTAGCTGTGAAATAAAAGAGGAGGAAAAAAAAAAAATCACTCAGTCCCATAAGGTTTTTTTGCAATTCTTCACATTGGCAGCAAAGTTACCATATTCTTCCATCTTCAAACTCTAAATATAAATTATTTGTATATTATTTGTATAATTTACAGCATGGATCCCCACCACATGTCCTCTGTGGCCTCCAGCACCATTTATCTACACTCTCCATTTCCTGCCTTATAACCAATTTCTCCAGGCAGAGAAACTATCCTCCATCCCATGGCTGCTTAGTTCAATACCTGTTAGCAATGAGCCTTGCCAAACATCTTTTGAAAAATTATGTATCTAACCCTATCTCCCTTGTTCACGTTTGCTGACTCTTTCAGGGATCTTCTGTAGCTTTGTGCATGATGACATCAATAAAATATAGCAGGAAATCTTACATATCTGTGTGCTCAGAGATTCTATTCCCCATTCTGGTTTCTGTTAATCTGCAGTTCATCAGCAGGCATAGTGTTCTGCACTTCTCTGATCTCCCCTTGAATCTCTTTCAAAAACTGATGTTAGCCACTAGTCCTCTGGTAACAAAGCAGAACGTAAGAACAGATGCCAGCAATGAAAATTAGGAATCCAAATCTCAAAGTAAACTAATTAGAGTGAACTGTTTCAAGTTTGGGGTATTCCAGTGTTGTATACAGATGGTCTATGTCTCAGTGGAACACACCATGAGAGGTTACTCACCACTACCAGCAGCTCACATTGTGCATCAATGACATCATCAATATCAGTAATTCAGAGGTAACACCATCTTAACTGTATGTTAAGAACACACTGGCATATATTCTATGGAGTTGCTCTGGGAAACACAGAGGAGGCTACAGGAGATATTATGTAAAGATGACTAACAAGAGAGAAACAGGATGCTCTGGCTTTCCAATCAAAGTTCCTATAGCTGCAAAACAAACACAATATCACTAGTCTATTAGATCTTGTAAAATTTAAAATTGAGGTATCTTCCATCCAGCTGTAATTCATGATTTTTGCTATGAGTTTTTCTGTTGTATGGGAATAAATGGCATATAAAATACAAAATAAAAAAAAAACCAGCAGCAAGGTCAAAGATATTTAAGGGAGCCTTTAGATTTACCCAGTTCTGAAGATAAGTAATTTACCTGGAGTTTTGCTCAATTTTTTTGTGAAATATTTCCTTGTTTCTTTGATTTTATTTTGCATTTATGAATATTAAATACTGCAAATGTGCTAATTCACGCTGAAATACAGGTTCTTCTCATAATGGTCTAGAAAAAAGGTAACTTCAATAATGAAGACCTTCTTGAATTTTTAACATGCTTCCAATAATGTACAGGTGCTGGAGAATTCTGTCATTGCTACAACTTGAATAAATTGATTCATTTTTAAAATACCCTCAAACAAAAACTTGCATTCTTCATAAGTACAACATTTTATGTTACCAACCAAGCAACTTATCCAGGATGTGCATCTCAGATACTGCACATAAAACTCCAAGCTTTATTTTTCATTCTTCTGTTCCAGTAAAATAAACACACCAAGCTACAAAGCTTCTCAGAGATATAAATGAAAGATTTACAAATGTAAAATGAGCTCTTTATACAATCATCCCAACAAGCTGGGACAGAACTTTGCACAGGGTTACTCCTAACATGTCTGTACTGGCCAAATTGCAATACATTTAATTGAATAGATCCACAGAAAATTAGTTTACCAACTCGATCAAAATTACTTTATCCTTAATTTACAGATTTCACTAAGTAACACTGAGATAAGCTTCAAAGAAGTGCAGTGAAAATACCTGAAAGCCAACTTACCTGTTCTCATCATGTCAAATTACACTGGAGAATCCAAAGCACAGAGAATCCAAGTAGTGTGCACACAAAACCCCTCGGTAAACAATGTGTGTCTACATATGTACAAAGACATTTTGTATGCACACACACTTACATACAAAATGTGTGTGTGTATATTTTATACAAACACACACTGCAGCAAGTGTTAAATGCTGAAAAAGCTGGATCATAATACTGATGTCCTTCAGTTTCACTGAGATCTAAGTCAGTAACAGTGCGTTACAAAATACAGTGCAAAACTCTCAATAGACATGGATTATTAAAAACTGGTGTCATAACCAACTAGAAATCCAAGTAAGTTTGACCAAGAAAACAAAGAGTGTAAAGTGTCAGCAATAATGAAATTGTTCTAAATTGGTTTTAGATGTCGAAAAAAGGTCCCCCAGCCACAGAAGGCAGTGTATTTGGCTAGATCAGAAACACTGCAATTAGAAAAAAAAAAGATACTAGCATTGGAAGTTGTATAAATACTAACTATGAAAAGAAGAGTTACGTAGCATAAAAAGATCTCCAGATGATTAAGTATTTCTTTCTTCTACACAGTTTTTTTCTCTATAAGCACACTAAATAGAACTCAGGTAAAAGGACGCTTACTATTTCTAACCTGATTTCTTAAAAGAATAAGTTTATGCAATTTTGCTGTCTGTACATCTGTCATTTGACACATACATTTGCAGTAGCCTTTGAATCCATTCTCAAATTTCATGCTTGATTTTGAACAGCTGGAGAACTTTTGGTGTTGGGGAAAAAAAAAGGAAAGAAAAAAGAAAAAATACCTGTGGCTAGATAAGGTAGACAGACACAAATTAGTACCCTGACTGAGACAAATTCAACCTTTTATTCATTCAGAGGGGCAGCATTTAGCACACAGGTATCTCTAAAGCAGGTGTCATGAAGAGCACAGGATGGTACAAGAGGATTTAGGTCAAAAATCCATAGAAAACCACTAGTTTTGCTGCTTATAAAACAGCCTGTTACTTTTCAACTCTATTAACAGCCTCTTGATTATCATCTAGAGACCATGATGAAAATACATTTTAATCACTTTTCTTCTTGGCACATTTCTAGAAGTATTTCCAAAACTGCCTCCACTAACATTAAATAAATTAACTTTCCACCTTCCCTTCTAAGAGGCAATATATTAGAACTCTAATTTTAAGAGAGGATCAACAGAAACTTCTGCCGAAGGAAGTTAATGGGCAAAAGAACTCAAGTCAGAACAACCCCAGCTTCCCAGACAGGATCTTGTTTCTCAATTGTGCAAAGCATCCAAAGTTAACAGCAACTCCTTCTGCAGGTGTCAGGTGTAGCAAGTGAATTTCCAGTTGGACTAGATGACCTTCAAAGGTCTCCTCCAGTACAAACTATTCTATGGTTCTGTGATCCATAACTGTGGCACCCATACTCCTTGGATGTCCACGTCACAACAACGTTTGCTTAAATGCCTTTCTCTGCTTCTTCTTTTTATCAGAAAGCTGTGACAAGCAGGATAACAAAAATTTAGCTGCACTGAAAACAGCTTATGGGAAAGTAACAAGATACCGCCTTGCTATCCCATCTCATTAAACACAACAGCTTTTTAACTGCACAAGCAAGTATGCTACAGCCAGCACCTTCAGTCACTTCCTAACCAGCTTATCTGTGCTAACACCACACCTCCTTTGAGCAAATTTAAAAAAAAGTGTATTTAGAAGTAGCATGGACTAACTACATGACTGCACATCTCAAAAAATACAGAACAAGTAACAGAACAAAAGCTCCAGAGAACAGAGATTTTCCAGTCTCTTTGAAACCTAGAACATCATTATTTCGCTCTTAAGTTTTCTATTTGCACTTGTGTAACATTCTGGAGAAGCTTTTTTCCAGCTGACAGGATTAGTCAACAAACATCATCCTACCACAAACTGGTTGAGGTTGGAAGGGACCTCTGGAGAGTATCTGGTCCAACCTCCCTGCTCAAGCAGGGTAACCTGGAACAAACTGCCCAGGTCTATTTCCAGCCATCTTAAAAGTATTTTCAAGGAGGGAGACTCCACAACCTCTATGGCAACCATTTACAGTGCTTGGGTCACCCTCACAGCAAACAATGTTTTATGATGTTCAGATGGAGCCTCTTGTGTTTCAATTTGTGCCCACTACCTTTGTGCCTGTCACTGTGAAAACAGCCTGGCTCCATCCTCCTTGTACCCTCCCTTCAGCTATTTTATACACTCGTAAGATTCTGTCTTTCATCCAGAAGACAGTCCCAGCTGTCTCCTCCTTTGCTTAGATGAGATGCTCCAGTCCCTTAAACATCTTTGTGGTCCTCCACTCTCTGCAGTATGCTCATGTCTCTCTCACACTGAGGAGCCCAAAACTGGACACGCAACTCCAGGTGTGGCCTCACTGGCGTGGAGTACAGTGGAAGGATCACCTGCATGGGATTAGTACCATTATCAGGTGAAATACACTACTGTAGCTTGAAATGAATGCTGCCAGTAAGATAATACTATGACACTCTGAAAGTAATGAAAACCTGAACCCTGACTAGGGTGAAAAAAATTACAAAATTTTCCTTATATGACTGGGTAAAATTTAACTTCTAAAGGAAATAAAACTCATTATAGACCACAGAGCACTATGTAATGATTACATTTAAACTGCAGGGGAAAAAAATTATTATTCTGAACATCATTTAAAGGACATAATAATGGAAATTAAGTGCCAAAAATTCCAAGTGTTCAAGCAATTTATATCTAATTTAACTTGGAAAGGAAGCCAGTGACTTTCAAAAGATGAATTTTTATTCTTAACTTCTCTGCATTAACCACAATAAAAAGACACATCTTAAAATCTTTTTGTAAGATTATACAAGTTACTTTTACCATCTTAAAGAACATTTTCTACTTCCAACATTTTTCTTTCATATACTACAAAACCCCACTAAAATATTAATAGAAAGCTAAAGTGTAGCAGCAAGAACCTGAAAAAAATTTCAGATATGTTTGTTCTTAAAATACCAGTTAATTAAACACCACAGCATTTTTTAAAAGCCAGAACAGCGAGCTAATATACTACAAAGCATGTATAGTAAGAAGTGGAAAACCTTTACTTCTCAAAGTTGTCATTATGCATCTAAAATAATCAGCCATCTCATAAATACTGCTCATTGGAATAACTGAATAGTTGGTGGAAGAATATAGACAAATTCCGCAATTCTGTAAATTAGTTACAGTTGAGAATACAATGTAACACTATAATTATCAGAACCAGAAGACACAGAAAAACAAACTCAAGAAGATGCAGATTCTGCTCCCAGTTTATTTCACAACCTTAAGAAGGTTCCTGCTCTGTGCTCAGCAAGCATTGTTATTATATAAAGCTTCTAAATGTTTTACAAAGCTCTCTTAAGAGCATTACAGTTTTTTTTCTTTTATATGCATTTTTTTGAAATCAAAATAAGCCTTTTTAAAATATTTAAGTACTGACAAACCACTTTTTATATAGAGATCTGTTAAAAAAGAAAAAAAAGGCAACTGCATCCACGTGCTATTTGGAAAGTAAAACTGGTAATAAGTTTTCTGTAAAAATGAGAGAAATTAAATCGTCATTTGAAAATTTTCCAGCCTTTCCTTCTCACAACTGTAAAGACCTGTGTGTGGTGTGTGTCACATATTGTCCCCATCATTCAACCTAATTCTACACAGTTTTTCACCACTTGATAAGAGGTGAAAAAGACTGAATACTATCATTAATTCTGTGCATTTAAACAGCCTAAAGCTGTTCTCTGAGAGTGAAGTTCCTCAAACATGCATCAGGACACTTTAAAGTAAACAAAGACATACGTCAGATGCCTTCCTGGGACCCCCTGGAATTCTGAAGCCAGATATGCAGCCTCCAAAGAGCTAGGAGCTTCCCTGTGCTATTTTTTAGGCCTCAATCCAGGCAACCATAATTGTCTTGCATGTCACAAATGCTATATGTGCTACTTGGAGACCTATGTTAAGAGAGATTGTCTCCTGGAGCTTGTTGGTTTTTTTTACCAAGTCTCCATCTCATCTACCAAGACAATTTGTATTAGTCTATACTGGTTACATAAAACAGTGAGAGAGGAACTCGGGGATGAACATAGCGTATTTCAAAATGCACTTTGCATCTCTGGAATCACTGCAGCCTTCTCTGAGACATCTGATGCTGTCAAAACCAGGTTTCAGGCAAAATATTATCCATCTGACACTGTCAATACATGTTTTATCTCAGCCACTTCATATTCATTGCAACATAGATCCAAAATCCAAAAGAGGATCCAAAGGCCAAAAAAAAACAACACTGTATCAACGTGGGTTCCTCAGAATTATCAATTGACTGCTCTCCCTAGAAGACCTTCTGCCCCCGCCTTCATATACCTAGCTGTAGAAGTGATAATCTGCTGCCCTGCATGAAAAAAAAAAAAATGAAAAATTCTCAAGATCACCTGGTAGCTACAGTACTAACAAGACTGACTCAATGAAGGCAATTCACACAACAAAGACAAATTTCAGTCATGCCAGTGTGATCCTGGACTGTTCAAGCAAAGTGGTCACACAACTGAAGACTGCATAGTACAAAGGCATTATTATCCTAACTGAAGGACTTACCCCCCCAATACATAGTCCCACAAAAACCTTTTGTCTGGCTATGAAAAGCTACACCTCAGGAACCACAACAGTAGTCATCAACAAGTTATGCAATAGAAAAACAGATTGGCAGCGTGACTCACACGTAGGCTGATCACCAAAAAAAGGAGTAAGCCTTTTACAGCACGAGGTGTGTGGCAACTGCAGCTAAGGATCACCAGAATTATAACCTAGTGATCCTCACTCACAAACCACCCTGAATTCCTTACAAATAGATACAACCTTCAGGTTTAGATCAGCAAGAATTGTCCAAATTTTACTACTTATTCATGACCCCAAGAAAATTGCCGTTCTGTATTAACCTATAGCTCATCATCTCCTCTCAGTCTACATTCTGACCAAACAACCTCAGAATGTAATTACTGATTTTCAACCCTTCCTCCAATTCCAGGCTTGATCTATAGGAACTTTGGTGGATAATTTCGTCCAGCTAGTTCTTCATTGTTAGTTGTGTGCAGTAATTTTGTAGTTCTTGGTCAACTCAGTTTTATTCTATCCATTAAATGCATCAGTGGCAAAGGTATTTAACCACAGTAATCTGCAGCAAAAATTAAGAAGTGTTGCCAACTACATGACCATGCCATTCACTGTTCATCTTCACCCTACAGAGACATTTTGAAAAGCAAAATACCCTGTATATTCTCACTGCAAATGTTTGAAGATATAGGCTTGAAAAGCAGTAGAGCCTTTTCAAATCCACAGTTCAGTGCTGTCCTTTGGGAAACAGCCCTAACCAAGCAAGGTCAAGGATGTCCAATATTCCACACACAACTTCTCAGTCAGAAGTACTTCTGCAGTAACCACTAACAGGTACATCTTGCAGACAAGGATTTGCTACTTCAGAGATGAAAACTGTGATACAGCTCTGTATGTAGTAACTACTGCCAATAGTGATACGCCCCCATGCTGTATCTATCCTGTATCATAAGCAGTTGTTCATTACTTGATAAGAGTGGATTCCATCTAGTTATCATTAGTATTCAAATTAAAATTCCAGGTTGGGTGATCTACCCACAGCATGGCACACACTCAACCACAACTCCTTCCTGTGACAAGGACAGGTGTATGACTGATCTCTGGTTTTATGAGCTAACTAAACTCAGATTAGAATTTAAAAGATTTAGCTGATGCAAATACTAAGTGCTGTGGTCCTGGATGTTCTTTAATAACAGAGCCTGTGCTTGTCTACCCCTGGCTGAACCATTCCTGCTTGCTAACCCGATTTTTAGGCATAAAACTAATCAGATTGCAGGAAAGAAAAAGAAAAATAAGGCTGTACGAAATTTCTGTCATATTAGTTTGAAGCACAGACTCAGAAAAATGCCTGGCAACAGTAATAGGAAATTGGCATCGCCAGGGCAAAAGAGGGCAATTAATCTCATGGCCAACCAGGAGTGGAGAGGATAAGACCAGAAAGAGCAATTTCCATAACTTAAGCTCCCACAGAACCAAAAGCCTAAGCAAACATCGTAGTTTTCCTCATTTACCTGTAAAACGTTCCATCTACTTAAATTAACTCATAAGGAAAAAAAAGACCTGCTAATACTTGAAAATTAGTACAAATAATCATATGCTTTTCAAAACAAAACTTATATGTGTCTAAAAAATTATATTTTCAATCTACTTTTTAAACTTTTAAAAATATCCTGTGATACAGTAACATAACCTGTTTTTGAAAGGAAATTGACAGTCATGCTCTACTTTAAAGATGCTCTTGTTACTGTTCCATGAGTTAATGAGAAACTCACTTTGAACTCATGCCACTAAGTTGAAGAAATCCTTAAAATAATTTTTACGTTGTTATCCAGTGAAATATTAACACCCCAACACAAGGGAAAAGAAATGCAATAATGCTGATGCTCATTAATACTTGTGCACTTTTATCTTACTGTTTATTAAAAGATTTGTAGACCTGTTTTTCTTTTCTTTTTAGTATAAATCATAGCAACGAAATGCCATACAAATAACTGCTATCAGATATAAGAACACAAAGGACCACATCATCTTTACCTCTTTAACTTTGTTCCTCTTCTCTCGGATATCCGGGTCTGCTGGTTCTCCACTGTTTATCCCTATCAGATTTGGTAAAGGAACAGGGGGCAGTGGCTTGCTGTCTTTCTTTTTCAATTCTTGCACTACTTTGTTCTTTTCTGTCTGAATCTCAGCTTGAATCTCATCACGTGATTTCTTCAATTTCTCCTTAGCCTCTTCCAGAGCCTTTTCATGATCTGCTCGGATCTTATTTCTCAGACGTTCCTCTTCTTCTCTAGAGACACAAATGCTAGTCAGGATTTCATTACTAAAAACATATTGCTTATAAACAAACTGCAGCTTCAAAACAGAAGCCACATCCCAAGCTGGTTTACTCTAATTCCAATGATTCAGACAAGCTTACTGAATTATGTTAGTGCACAATCCTAAGCTATTTTTGCCATGAACCCCAAAAGAACACGACACACATCAGCAACATTATTGTGGAAAAATGTATCATAGTAGTTTTCTAGATTATGTCTCAGCACCTTTGCTTGCCCACTCAAGAATTTAGAGAGGAAAAGCCCTACATCCTGTACTTCAGGATGTGTGCAGAAGCACCTCTAGCAAACATGAAACATTCCTTTTTTTTTTTTTTTTTTAAAATCAGAAGGGTTCTTCCACACCTTCTGCACAATAAATAGATCGTACACAACTTGGCAAGATCTGAAGTAACCACTACCAAAAAAAAGAAAAAAAAAATCACAGTCACTTTTTTTATTACCAATCTCCACTGCAGCATGTTTTCTCTTGAATTCAGAACACACTGTTCCAATCAGTACAGTCCTTAAACCCCAAAGGTTAAAAGCACAATTAATTATAAAGCCATTTAGGAGCATAAAAGCTTTTAGTAAAGCATGATTTTGAAATTCACTGTCAACAAAATCAACACTATCTTGGTTTAAAGCAGTATCTTACAGTGTGATCTTTAATGATCAGATAAAGTTTTAAGATTTACACTCAAAACAAAGAATGCCGTTTTAAAGCCTGGTTTAAACAAGAGATTATTCTAACAACAGACAAATATGGCCCATTACAGTTCTAAATTATTTCAAGGCATCAGAAAGATACACATCGATCTCTCAATATAGCACAACCTTTTCAAGTTTCTTTAAAATATAGTTGCTCAATGACTAATGTAAGTCCAAAAAAGTTGTAGGGATTTAAAACAAGCAGTAGGTAAAAAATGCATTGTTACACAAAGAGTACTTTACCAGCCCTTACATTTTTCTGAAGTGCTATTACGTTTACACCTAAAATAAATTATAGCAGCATTATTATCTTCAATATTTCAGTACTAGAAATACAAAGCAACATTTTAATAGATGCACTGACTTAAGGGCTTTTAAATGGAAGTTCTCCAGCCACTTTTCTCAATATGACTCCAGTCACACCCATATTTCTCCCAAACATTAAAAAAGCAAAGGACTGAGCTCCTCAATTTGACTGTCAAATTCAAGCTCATTAATACTGTCAAACAGTATCAGTGCCTCTCTCCCTCAACCGAGGAGCAAAGAAACAACCGTCCCAGTGGCAAAGCACTATTATAAAAAGAGAAAATACAAGTAATGCCATTTAGGGTAACTTTTATTTCTACTATGACCCACTTATACGGGGATATAACTTCCCTGTAGTCCTGCAAAAGTTACTCACATTTCAGCGTGGCAGTAAACGTGCTCAAATTTCGGTAACAAAAACAGACAAAAACTTCTACCACCTGAAAGATTTGAAACCTTGGGAAGCTTTTCCAAGGCTAGCAGAGGGCTCTGTGTAAGATGCAGTTAGAGAGAATGAGGTCGCCAGAACAAGACATCCTTCCCACACCAAGAGACATGTTCTCACCAAGAGACAGCAGCTGTACAGGAGCCAAAGGGAGGGTTGACGAAGAATGAGAAATCGCAAGTGTTACTGAACAGTTAAGAATCAAAATATTTCGGTGTGGGAATAGTGTATTTTGGAGGTACATTTCACATATTCAAAACTCAGTTTCTGGAGGTAAGTGGCAGTCTTTATTTTCTGACCCAATTTACTAACATTTTGCTAATAGATGCTGGAATTCTTTTGCAAAGCATCAACCATCACTGAAGTACTTGAACTTTTACGAAAAAAATAGTAACAATTCATCTCAGACTTCAATAAAAATATGTTCAATGTATAGTCACATTACCCTAATTTGAAGATGTTTTACAATGAGTGTGATTTATTGATAAACAAAAATGCTTTTGGTAAACCTCATGGTTAACCTGCATGTCCCCAAATACAATTTCCCTGAGCAAAAAAGATTAATGAAGTTTGAGTAGTTACCGTGACTCTGACTCACTAGAATGAGTCACTGGTGATATGCTTGGTGCACCTTCACAATTTTGCACCATCAAGATCAAGTGCCAGAAAGATTTCACTTTTACCTTTCTTTTGAATTTTGAGTTCCAGGTGTTGCATACAACAGTAATAACAAAAGCTCCATCACTCTACCAACTTCATCTATTCAAATCGTTTGAATCATCAAGATTCAAACTGCACAAAACAGCCATAAATCAGAAAACAAGTTCTGAACTCACATTTTTCTACACTGAAGACACCACTGCATAAACATACAAAAGCTGTTGATTTCTCCAGCAATATAATCCAATTAGAGTCATTAAGGAGGTTTGAATGACAGTCTGATTTCCTTCAGTCAATCAGAAGAAAATACACAGGGACTCGAGATGAAAAATTCCAGCGCTGACTGGATTATCAGCTCAAAGCCTTCCTTCCAGGAAGTGACATTTTGAAATAAACATAAGAAAACAGTAAAATGAAGAGAAAGGTCAACAGGTATTTGAGGGAGTTTACAGGAGATAGTACAAGAGCTTCTTCTGCAGACACAAACTCCCCCTGCAGTTACCAATGATGGACAGCAGGAACTACAAGATACGCCATATTCTACGGGCCAGCTGAAGACATATTTTACCAAACATATTCATGAACGCAACCCTAATGGAAGAAAAATCACACCCCTAAAAACCAATACCACATGTTTCTTCTGAGTTCTTAGGCAAAAAGAACTAAGTGAAAATACAGAATAAAGTTAATGAGAAGACTGGATATGTGAGAGTAGCTGACACCCCCTCAAGTCACCAACAAGCTCCTCAGCCAGCATAAGAAAAGGTTAAGCAGCAGTTTAATACATGTCAATAGTGTTACATTCAAGTTCTTGGAGTTAAAGAGACCTCAGAAAGAATCAATCTAAAAATATAAGACTGGAAAGAATCCCAGCATGAACACGTATACTAAAACGTGTCAAACTGTTTCCGTATCCCGCCCTCGCTTCTAAGCAACAAAAGTAAACTTTAAATTTAGAATATTTCAGCAAATCTTCAAAAACCTTATCTAACAGAAAGCCGCTTTCTTCTAGTCATCCCAAAAGTCTTCTCAAACTTATTCAAAAGTCTCAAAACAGAGGTTCAAGTACCATAAAACTACTGCAGAAGCTACTTTTAAAACAAGCAATGCTATCAAAAGAACCTGTGATTAGACTATTTTTGCCAGCAAGAACCATAAATAGATCTAATACTTGGAACCTGAAACTAGAAACAGGTGCAATTTTTTCAAACAATCACTGCAATTAACTATTGCAGCTGCTTATGCAGGAACACTGAACACTCAAAGTGTCCACAAACTGTCTAAATATCATTCAGAAAACACCAAAAATTATAATGCTTGATAAGCAAATCACTAACCAAAACTTTATGTGCTTTAATTATGCAAAGAGTAGTGAGTCTTCTGAACAGCTACTAAAGCTTCACTTGGCAAGGCAATGACTTTAAATGGAAGTCTTTCCTATCTGCTGCGACACAACAGGCTCTTTAAGAAGTGAACTGCAAAAAAATCTGTAAAAATGTTTTCACATTTCATTGTAAGATTCAAGATAAAAAAAAGGAATTAAAAATTAGAATGGAGTCAAGAAAAGCAAACTGGCCACCAGCAACTGTTCTCTCCCCTAAAAAAGCAGAACACTGGCTCACTATAGCAAAAGGACACCCAGTTTATTATCATTTGGAGTTTCAGCAAGTGGATAGGCAAGAACTGCTAAAGTACATAAATATTTGTGTAAGCCTGTCATTCAGAAACAACCTCCTGTGTGGAAATTCTGAACTTTACCCTTTGTCAAGTTTGATCTTCAACCAGAGATTTTCAGAGACAGTAAAACAAAAAAACAGGCACTAATTTAAAAAAAAAAACACACCTAAATCTTTGAGTCAGTGCCTAAAAAAACATTTCACACATTAACTACAAATGTTGTTTTTACTGCAATCTTGCAGCATACACGGTTTTATAATATCTACAACCTCATCATATTCTCTCAGCATACAGAGAACATAAATTCACAACATACAAGGACATACAAGTCTATATATCTCACAACTGGAGAGATACACTGCCCCTTAGATGAAGAGAGTCTGAAGGAGAAAGAACTGGAAGAAAGGAGCAGTTGCGCTGGTTTTTCTCCTTGCTGGATCACCCTTCCTCGATGGATGGCTGCATTACTCCCTATTGTCAAGTGTGTACAGAGGAGGAGGCTTGATTATTTTTTCCCACATTTGGTTTTCATCATGATCATCCTGCAGAAATAACCACTTTCCCCCCAATTTGCTGAGCTGCTCTGAGGCAGAAGAAAATATGCTCGTGAAGGAGTACCAGATCTGTATATGCCTGAGACAGCTAAAGGGGTAAGCTCCACCACCACCATTAACAGTGAGGCTGCTACTGACCAAGAGTTTTCTCTTTCAAGGCAAGTTAAGGTTGTAGCTATTTTACTGAAGTTTTTTTTCCTCAGGTAACAAACTTAGAGATCACTGATTAGAAAGGAATGTTTTTATCAGAAAATACGTGAATCCTACAGGAATGAAGGTAACTTAAGTGTATCAAAAACACTGTGTCAAAGTATTGGTTATAAAGATTTTGCAACCAGACTTTTAAGAATAATCTTATGCACGTTTGCAAGGGAATATGTTGTCCCAAAATCCTTTCACTAACACAGTGTTCGTCCAAAACCCAGTTTCTAAATATGTTTTCACCTTTGCTTAAAATACCCTTGCAGATGGACATGGCTTGAAACTCTAGCACAGGCAGAGTAGATAGGCGATAACTGAATAGTAAAAATTTTTTGTTATTTAAACAAAAGACTGAAAGTCAAACTTCTTTGTTGATTTTCTAAACTATTTTAAGAACATTATGCAAACATCCTACCTGACCACTGTTTAGTTAAGACAGTAATACCTACATGTAATACACGTGCTACAGTTACTTGTGCATGTATGTAGTGATGGCTTGGGAATAAAGCCAAAATGCAGAATATTCCCCATTTCAACCCTTCTCCCTTAAAGGAGATAGTAACAGTTCATTGTGACATCAGAAGGGAACAGATCTTATTCACTTTGAAAAATTGTTAAACTTTTGCAAATACAGAAAACCTGTGGAAAGGGACCTGGGAGTCCTGTTCAACATCAAATTGAACATAAGTCAGCAGTGCCCTGGCAGCCAGGAGGGCCAACCATGTCCAGGGGGGTATCAGGCAAAGCATCGCCAGCCTATCAGCTGTCTCAGGGGAGGTTTAGGCTAGATATTAGGAAAAGGTTCTTCACAGAGGGTGGTCAGGTACTGGAAGAGGCTCCCCAGGAAAGTGGGTGGTCAAGAGGTGTTTGGACAACACTCTCAGGCACACGGTGCGATTCTTGAGATTGTCCTGTGCAGGATCAGGAGTGGACTCAACGAACCTTTGTGGGTCCTTTCCAACCCAAGATAGCCTATAATTCTATGATTCATAGCCCAGAAGATTAAACAAAATAATAGATTCCTTGAGTGGTTTCTTTTCAACAAAAATGACAGTAGAATTTATTTCTAGCAAGTGGTTAGATTTGCATATGAACATGAGTAATGCTCCTCAAACATAAGGAACGTGAGACAGAGTCCTTATTCAACTCCTATCCCTCTCCATTCAGTTTGCCTTTTGACCTTTTTCATGTTCCTATTTCCTGCCTTCCTTTACTATTATTTGTACCAACTTAAGCTAGTTTGCTTCCTTGGTCTTCTACAAAAGCATGGCCACCACTCTGAAAGCCAGTCTTCCTCACTTGCATCATTTGATTTATTTGGACCATGCTACGGAGAAGAGAAGTAATGCACTGACACAGGCACTCTCCTTCAATACTTAATATCCTCTCCTAAAGTCCCTGTAGACCTCCTCCAAATAAAGCTTCCTTCCACTTCTGTGAAATCATGTCCCTAATTGATCTCTTTTGCAGCCAAATCTTAGACCAAGAATCTGGGCTTTCAGCCACTTTGGTCTCTAAATCTCTCATCTCTGTCATAGAAGCTCACAGCTCCTGTTTCCGATCTGCTCTCTTCTCTAAACCAAAACCTCAGCCTCTGACATGTCTTTGTAGATAGTTAGGTGTCACCTTCAAGCCAAATGTAATTTAACTTTTAATCTTCTTTCCACATCTTTTGTTCAGCAATGGAAACTTCTCCATTGCCCAGACTGCCAGTGTCTGGGCATTCTTTCTGCTTAGTTTCCACGTATTTTAAATTCAGTCCTTCTTAACCCATACAGTTAGAAGCCCTCAGAGCTTGATCTTGTTCCTTTCATCCAGCAATTCACCTAGGAAGACAATCCACTTAACTACTTTCATCCTTAGACTGCCTTTCTGTATTTTTTTTTTCCCCTTCAACTTTAATTCATTATATGTATTTTTTTTAGTCAATCAAAAAACATGGCTACTTCCAGATGTACGATATGTTAAATTTGTGGATTTCCATGCTGGTCATTGAAGATCACTGCTGCTTGTTAATCCTTTACTGTCTCTTCCCAATTCTTTTCCCTTGTCTTGTAATTAAGGTAGGGCCTTTGGAAGCAGCTCTGGAATGAGGACAAGCAAAATCCTTGGGGAAATATACTTAGAGAGAATGTCAAAAACACAGATTGAGTGGGCACACAGAACTTGCAGAAGTGAGAAGAGAGTTGAAGCACATTCCATATGCATGAAGACCGGGTCCTCTGCAAAACTGCAAGTCAAAAAGAACCTGAGTATTCCCAGGTATTTTTTATAAGATTTTGGAACGTAGCCAGGATCTTCATGAGTCACCATACGGTAAAACTTTGTTAATAAAGAACATAAACATACATGACATCTCTTGTTTTCTTTCACAACCATAATAAAAAGAACAAAACATACCTTCCAGTTAATACAACAATACAGATTATACTATTAAATGTGGAACATGTATAGCTTTTGATGGACAAAAAAAAGAAAACAAAAAAACAAAACCCATGCAGGAAAGGGGTCATCCTTTGAAAATTATTTGCTTCCGATGAATGTTGACATGAACAGAGTTGATAAAACTTATCCTGAGAATCTGTCAAGTGCTGTGACCACTGGCAAAGGCATTTTTTCCTCACCTCTGTAGCAGCCACATTATTCCAAGAACTGACGCAAAAAAAGGAGGGTGCCAAGCTCAAGTCAGTGACTTCCTCGGGACCTGGAAGCAGTGTCATAGCTGTTACAGTCAGCTTAAGCTTTATCAGTGAAGAAAAGCAGGTGTTTTCCACAAACACTCCCACAGCTGCACTTACACTAGCAGCTACGCATTTCTCAATGCTAAGAAGGGTCACTAGAGACTGCATTAATATTTTAAGCTTACATGAAACTTCTTAGTTTCACAGTTACAGTATCAGCTGAAACAGATTTTTAGAAGAACCAGATCATTTCAGGAAGAAACATACTTTTTAAGACTACAACAGCAATGAATGCAACTTTCACTAGTGAGGAGCAAATAAAACAAATAAAACACAAGTTTTCAACTATATACAAGTAAACTCATTCAGTTTTTAGTGTCTTAATGTCATTCAGGTACAAAAACACTTCATTAGAAAAAACAATAGTTGCATAAAGTTCAACAATGTAGAGTTTTCAATCACTACAGCTCTATCAAACACATCTCATTTAGATCTGTTTCACTTACACAGTGTAGAAGAGAATACAACTACATTTGCCTCCAGGCACTAACACAATCAAAAACAGGCATTATTTTAGATTTTCTGATGATTAAAGAAACTTGAGTTAACGTCTGCAGCTAATTACTTCCATGCAGAATATTTAGCCCCTGCAGAACAAAGTCTTAAATCTGATTGTCAAAGCACTTACAACGCTAATACAGAGGGAAAAAAAATTTATCTTTTAGGAATCCCTCTTACTTCTTAAAAGGTACTCTGAAAAGCCTAAGTCCTACCAAAACTTCAGGAAATTTAGGATCTGTTCACATTTTATCAAGAAAACTGAATGAGAAGAAGGGTGCTACCTGCCCTGTGCAAAATTATTTTAAATAGCTTCTTGTCTCCCAACACCATACCGACTGGAGCATCAGATCTTCCTTTCCAACTAGTATCCCAATGAGACAGACTTTATTTTTCTAAAAGTAATAAAGATGAAAGAACTCCACAAAAAACAGGAGTGACAAACATATATAAACTATGGGACAGAAAAAGAAATCAGTACTGAACAAGAGAATTGGGTAGGACAAGGAGGTAACAACCCTTCATCTGGAAATGTGAGGTTTATTTTGATGTAGGATTCAAACAGCACCAAAAAAATAGTAGGATAATTTTAATTCAAAACTTCAGAACCACACTACAATTACCACTGTCAAACCACAGAATTTTCTATTATAAACCATTCTAAGTCATTGGAAACACTGCTGTTGTACAAATTCAAACATGTACATAGCAATGTATTTACACTCAACTCACCACGGTCAAGTCTAATACAGTATGAACCACCATCTTGCATACTATATAATTTATTGATATAAAAGACAGTTTGATCAAGGCAGAATAATACTTTGCTGGTCCTGCGATACTGAGAAAGCAAAGAACTGAGTTCTCATGCAAGAACAACGTGTCATCTTTGCTTCTTATCAAAGAAAGAATTTTTATAAATAAGCATATTTACATACAGGACAAAGCAGACCCATTGATGTTGATGGTACAGATCAGATACTGAAGCATGTGCTCAAGAAAAAATAAAAAGAACCAGAGCACTCCCACATAAAGCATCGAGTTCTTACATATTATTTCTAGTCTACTACTACTGCCCAAAACTAAGTTCCTAACAGGAAAAAAAAAAAAAAAAAACAATGAAGAGTCAAACCCACCAACAGACGCCATGAAGGAAAATAAGGGTGGTATATTCTATGATCTGGCAGATATTACAAAAGTTGTTGCAGAGTCTGAAGCATTACTGCATTTTCCATATCACTCAAAGCTCATCTTCCTCTGAGATTACCATGCTACAATCTTTACAAACATTATTTTGCTTTATTCCATACAAAACTGAATATTTGTAAATTCTTGTTTTTCACAATGACAAAGCTGCTTTGATAGTTTTCCTGGGGAAAAGTTGGTAACTTAGCCACCCAATATGAAACAGAATCCTAAAATTAGACAGACTTAGTTCATTTTAGATTAAAAAAAATAGATTCGAACACCTGAAAACCAAGATTATTGGTTTCTGCTACACCTTAATTCTTACCCATTTTAACACATGCAGACCCACAAGTTGCATGTGAAACTACTATACTAAACATTTTAACATTCTTTGAAGTGAAAGGTTTGTTTTTT
This sequence comes from Oxyruncus cristatus, assembly GCA_013399855.1. Classification (NCBI taxonomy): domain Eukaryota; kingdom Metazoa; phylum Chordata; class Aves; order Passeriformes; family Cotingidae; genus Oxyruncus; species Oxyruncus cristatus. Next base: position 1,606,338 of record VXAY01002641.1, read on the forward strand.
CAAAAATACAATTCTTACATATTTTTTTACCTGAAGAAAACTAATAATTTCGTACAACATTTTGCACACCACCAGCAAGTATTTCAGTATATGCTCTACAGAGGCTTGTACTACATCTTAAGCACTACGCTACTGACTCGCTACTCCTTCATCCTCTGTACCAACTACATTGCCTGAGAGTTGTGCCAGGATGATGATGGGTTCATAACCTTAGACTTGTATAGGAATTTTGGGATTAGATGGGAAAAAAACCAAGAACGAAGTCCAGAGGAGTCCTTCCCAGAGGAAGAAAAAAGTTCCTGGAGGCATGCAGAAAATCTTCAGGAGTAATGGAAAGGACTCAAATAGCCTCCAGAAACCCAACAAGTTTTGAGTAGGAGCCTCAGCTGGTTGAAAAATTCCTTTTCCCTCTGCATATGCATGTGTTAAAGGAATTTCTCAGCACATCCCTTGATTATAGCACACCCTTACTCAGGTAGTTAGGCCCAAAAAGAGAACAGGTGATATTTGTTTGACTAATACACTATGAAGAGTTTTCTAACATTTCACCTGCCACAGAGAAACAGCAATATATGACAATGTTTAAACAAAGGAGAAACAGGATTTTACCTGTTTACCTCATAAGATATAGCTTGAAAACTTTCCTCCAGGTATCAAAAGCTTGTGGAAATCACTATGTAAGAATATCACATCTCAGAGAAAGCTGCATTTATTCCTTGCAATGGGAAGTGCTTAATACAAACGCTTTAAGCACTTAATATAACACGATAGCCTCGTTCTCCACAGGTGGTAAGACAGATGATGCTTCTGTGGCATTCTACATAGACGTTAAAAGTTTGTTCTGAAATGAAAGAACAGCAGGGGGCATACTTGAGAAGAATTTGGCCAAAAAGCCCCACATTAAACATGTCATTCCAGGAAGATCAATAATAGAAGGAAGGAAACTCCTGGTCTACTCTTGGTTTGGGAAAAAAAAAAAAAAAGACCAAGCAAACCATAAAACGGATCAAGAAAACTTTTCAAGCAAGACAATTAACAAGCAAACAATTCTATCAACCGACTTTTTTGATTTTATTTTATTGAGAAAAGGGCTTGAAAGCTTTTAGTTTCAAATAACAATCAGAAAAAAAAGTTAAGCACCAACTGTGAGCAGTGGCATCTTACTGACTTTTAAAAGTATCAAATAAGCAACCTTAAGAACAGAGCCTGAAACGACAGAAAATAGGCTGACAAAAGACATGTGCTGTATAAAATTGTGTCATTGGGTAAGGGTGTGTTTTTTAATGAAACTAAGAAACAGCAATCACTAAAAATTATGACAATCATTTTAACATCCTAGTGTTCCAAAATGGTAATGCTGGAGCTTTTCATCCAGAAGAGGATCCACCATTCAAGCTAATAGCTGAGGCTGTCATCCTCTATCAGTTACTATGCTGGTAAACAACAGAGGAAGAAAAAAATACCTTGACAGGGTTTCACACATATCAGCTTGCAGCAGGAAAAAAAAAAGACTCCAGCTACAGTTTCACATTATATTTAAGCTGTTTAATACCCAGTCACTGCCAAGCGAAAGGTCTCAACAGTAATAAGGCAAGGATCTGCTGGAAACTGAGGACTATTGTATAAAAACACGATGAGAAAAACAAACTGATGGGATATCCCAAACAACACCTAGAGCACAGATCACCAATGCATGCACAAGCCATGGTAGGTTAAGCTTTGGGAAATTTTTCTGACAAACTTGCAGGGAACCCATCTGCAGACACAACTTCCAGCTGGAGAAGCGATGACACTCTCTTCACTGAGGCAGAGAAGTCCACCTGTGTGGGCTGGTAAGAAAATATCCCTGAGAAATAGGAGTTGCATACCATCAGCAGGGGTTCCCTCTGCTGATCACCAGCCAGAAAGTGCACAGGAACAGCTTCCCTGGCATTGACACAGAGACACCTGTGACTAGAAAATTAGCAGTTCTGTAGAAACAAGTCAACTAGTGCATGAGGGATGCTTGTATGTCCATACATGCTTTATTGGGTTAAAGACTGATTGCGTACAACTGCAGCATTAATAGCATGATCGCTGTAATAGTCTAAACACTGAGTTTTGTAATAAAGGATATTATAACTCTATATGCCTTGTGTTGGTCACTATCTCCATGCTGATCATTCTTTTTTCAGGGCTTTAGTGGTCCTACAGAAGCAAGCTCAGTTACTCCTTATGCTGGTACTCAGGAGGCTGGACAATAAGCTGTTCAGCCAGTGGTGAGTTGAGCCAGCTGAAAAATTATGGATCATTTCAGACCAAATCAGGTCTCCTAACTGGCTGACTGCACAAACACTGATGTTGGGGCAAGGATATAGGCAAGATTAAATGGACGGGGGCACTGCAGAACAGGACACGAGCTTTAAGTGTTACAGACCTGCATGTTCAGTAAAGTCCAAGTTATAAGAAGCACATTTTCTGCACACAAATTCACACAGTCATTAACCACAACCACTCCTTACTATCACTTCTATCCCCTCACTCAGCCATATGGTTTCCTCTTCTCTAGTTTACCTGATACTGCTTCCTCCATGCTAAATTTTATTTATACCTGAGTATCACCTTGCTCCAAATGTCTCCTCTCTCTGATTAATATCTCACTCAGCCAATGCCCACCTCTTCATATGCTTTAGACAACACATCTCTTTCTACTTCGGGAAAAGGGGGAGGAAACCAAAAGGCATTATTTCACAGTCATCACACCCTCCTGTAGTTTACTCCATGTGCAGTTTCCATCTCCAGCTCCCAGGAAAAGAAATTGCTGCTTCTCACTACCACCAAGTCACCCTGCTAGCTCTGGCTCAGTTTTCCCCCTCCCCTCCAGGCTCCTGTTCCTAATCAAGTACTTCTTTCTTTTTCCCCCACCTCCTATACTGGAAAAATGAGAACTATATTGACTGAAGCAATGTCTTCTTCCTGATGTTTGTGTTCAAAAGGGGTACCACAGTTGACAGCTCCCTCCTTTGACACCCTAAATCCTCTAGGCCTGGTCTCCAGCAGTAAACACCAAAACTCTCACCCAGAGATGAAGAACAGCTGAAGAACATTAGCAATTTAAAGCAATAGCTATGATATTAGTATGGCCTTAGTCTAAAAATTCTCAATTGTTCAAATACAAAACAAGTTGCCAGCAAAAAAAAAAAAAAAAAACAAAAAAAAACCACACAAAGAGAGAATGGCTGTTACAAAGTAAAAGTAGCAGTAGCATATAATGCAGACTCAGAGATGGCAAACTTTCAGGTAAGCAGATGGTACTAGACTTCTCTGCACAGGAAACCCTCTGGCAGGTCCTACACAGCTCTAAGGAAGTGACTACCCTCACACAGATGTTCTGTTGACACAAACTGCCACATTTCCATAATGCTATTTTAATCACCCAGCCAAAGTTGCCTTGCACATCCCAGAAGCAACACTGCTTTAAATATTGGATTGGAAATTCACACATACCGCTCAGATTCATCTTCCTCCTCCACCTATAATTGTTACCATATGGTCAGATGGTAAGTTGATACCTGTCTATCAATGTGTTTAAAATCAGAAGAGTAGTCGCCATGCAGGGCACCATAAGCCATGCACTGTAATGTTGTACAGCAGAGCTTGAAGAGAAAGAGGAGGGGAAAAATCCTGGAATCTACTCTAGGGAAGTAATACAAGCTCCTCCATTATAGGGAATCAACACTATTAGGGGTGTGCAGCTCAGTCTAAACACAGCAATTTCCCTTTACTTCCTCCTTGATGCCTTAAGCCCTAATAGCTTTTTTTTTAGTTTTCTAATTCTTGTAAGCTTTATAAGTTTTATAAGCAGTAGAAGTAGTTTTTAAAAGCAGCAGCCCTTGTTCCCTTACCCCGTAGTACATTCCTAACCCTTTTACCCCATTCTATGCTCCCCATATCAAATCTACCCCTGAAGTCAGTAGAAAATGTTTACTCTCATGTCAAGGCAAGGCCTGGGCTGTTTGGGAACAGCCGGATTAGGGCCTGAACAACAAAACAGGGTCAAAGACTAGGTAACTATGTACCCTTTGTGCTCTGAAGATGATGATGATGATGATGAAAGGGTGGTCCCAAAACGCCCCCAGACCCAGTTCTTGGGGGTGGGTCAAGAGGTGGACCAGAGCAGAAGCCAAGAGGTGGACACATTTAGGATTGGTCAATTAGTATTATAAAAGATGTGATACAGCTGTATTCTGCACGCACGTCTTGTAACAACTATTTGCCTTGGCACAGTAAATCCTTTCCTTATCTCACCCCACTTAACTGCTCCTGAGTTTTTTTAAGTCCAGGTGCAAGTAGGCATCATCCTCTTGACACCAAGACACCGCTATGCACAATTCTTCTGGCTAAAACAGCATCAGTGCTACTCCATTCGCCTTGCCGTGGCACAGCAGCAGCACTGGATTTGTCTGAAAGACACAGATCAGCTCCTCGCAGTGCAGGATTGGCAGGATCACTCCCTTCCCTCCATGTGGCAACACTTTAAAATGTAGTCCTGCTTACAGACACTGGATGAATTATGGGGTAACAACAGGGAAAAAAAAAAAAAGAAAAAAGTTTATACTCAGCCTCAGAACATTAATAGCTTCCAGAAGATATTTAGTGACATGTCTTCAGAAAAGGCCCTGACAGGACAGGACCTGCAGACCATGTTCTGTTATTAAACAGAGTCATCCTTGTTTTGGGGAAGGAGGGGCAGGGAGGGGTGGTTATCTATATATACAGAGCACATATACTCAAGAGAATTTCATATAGAATGATACAGACTACAGTGTGGATATACTTAACAGTAATACTGGATTAATTAAAACAGAAATATAAGTCCTTCTACCCTTCAGCACCGCTGGGACTACTTAGAGGGAAAGAACAGCAAGGTTTTATACCTCTCTACTTAGCAAATCAGCCAAAACAGTAACTAAAGATAGAGCAACAAAATACCTGGAAATCATGACGTACAGTCTAATCTGCACTGTTCCACAGAGCAAAACTGTATCTCATTACACCCAAAGTTCTTTAATCTTGTCAGTAAAGCAGAGGATAAGAGACAACGGTGTGACAAATTATTTAGCCTTCCAGGTGCTTTTATTAAGTTTCCACATTAAAATAATCCACACTGCTAATGAAACACACAACTGTGATTCAAGAGACAGATAACTGGGTGTTTTTTCCTTTTCAAAAAGGCCAGAAATGCAAGAGAGGATCACTAACTCCTCACCTGAAAAAATATAACAATGCAAGGCTCACACTACTCAGTACATGTATGAATATGGAAAGCAGGTTTTTGCACATCCAACAAGAATACAGCACCCATCACACAGTCACAAAAAGTTTGAGGTGGGAAGGGAACTCTGGAGGTCCAACCCCCCTATTCAGGCAGGGTCACCAAGAACTGGTTGCCCAGGACCACGTCCAGACAGCTTCTGAATATCTTCAAGGATACAGATATTGTTTCCATAGACTGTGCAGTAGAGTTTGCTCGTTTGCTCCACTCCACGAGCAAACTGCACAGAATATGAATGATAAGCTTCACTCTGCAAAAGACATCTTCCCAACTGAAACATTTTCCCAACTGAGTAAACAATACTGCTGACAGCAAAATCCAGCACAAAGTCTAAGGAATGACTGATCCATAAACAAGGTAAGGATGTCAGCATTATGATGGTAAACATCACAGAATACAAAGAAAGTATGAGAGAGGAAATTGTGATGTGTAAACTACTCTTACACATTACAAATAATTCACCCAAAGATGATTTGGCTTTCTTTGGGAATTGCTAACCAAATCTTTTTTCATACGTATCTGCAATAAAAAAATACTGTCAGGATACAAGAAACAAAATACAGCAAATGTCTCAGTAGTATGTACATCTAGAACTATCATGGATATTTTTCATAAACCTATGATAACATTAACAGATTAAGCTAATGCAATGAAATCTTCATTAAAAGCTATCAGTGCTATTTTCGGTATCAGTTAAATACCAACATGTTTTACAGGCTACATCTACAGACTTCAGATGTATGCAACAACAGATGAGCTGGACACAAACTGCACTTGACATGACTGAGACAGAAAATACACAGAAGTACTGTAGCTAAGAACATGAATCCAAAACAAGGAGAGAGATGGGAATATAAAACATCTCAGCAATTTGGTGTTTGAATTATCTTCATCAATAGAATTTCAGGTTTTCCAGAGAGCTTTATAAACAGTACATAGTACACACTTATCTTACTCTATTAATGTGCGTAATATAATCACATATATATCCAGCATGCAAAGTCTAATTTTTTCCTTCACCACCACCATATACAACTTTGTAGATTCCAAGCAACAAAATGCAGCTCATGGATAGATGTAGTCAAGTGTTTGATTCCTCAAAGATTAAAATAAAATCTGTTTCATTAGCTCAAACTATTATGGCAACTTTCTTACCTCTTTCATGAAAAAGATCATTTCACTAACAAATATATCCGTGCTATAAGTACTATATAACAGTACATAACTAAGAAAGAGATGACTCAAAGAGGATAATGTTGATTTGACTAATGAAAACTCTGGAACTAGGAAACAACTCAACTCTTTCCTTCACTTCACTGGCTGTAGGCAACAAAGTCATATTTGAGTTCAGACCTAATAGCTTCAAACATACTGGTCCAGAGTAAACAAGCATATGGTCCCAAGATCACCAAATCACGAGATTCAACTCTTTTACAACTCAAAATCCAGTGTGAGCTTGGGCTGAGCTCCAAAAATAAACTGGAACCTTATGAGAAGATACTCTCACAGCTATAAGCTACCAAAGGTAAGAAACAGAATGTAATTGATCAGATACTAACTTAATCCAAGAGAAAAATATTGACTCCAAAAGTCATAAAAGCTGAAAAAAGTGGAGTTGGAATATGTTGACTCAGCCAGGTCAAGAATCAACCCACTCCAAGATCAAAGGAGGCTGATATTTTCCTAACTTATACCTTCCAGGCCAGCAGGGACTCACCGAGCTGGTGAGCACGTTAATCCACAGTAAACAGCCTAACTGGTGAGGCTCTCTGCATGAGCCAGTAAATAACTGCTGTGTATCTCCTGCCTGAAGAACCTCTGTGCGTGGTAGGAGATGCCGAACGCTCAACCATGGTAATTTTAAAGACAGATTCTATTTCTGAAGATTAATGCTGTGGCAAAAGGTCATATCCTTGCAGCCACTGTCATGCATGGACGTTGATATTAGTTGGAAGTTTTTTCCAACCCTAAAGTAAAGGTCCTGCAAAATTATGCACTCAGACTAGAAAATGGAAGCTGAATTCCCTCCCCTACAATATTAGGTCACCTTCAGTCATTATCATTTTGGATTCCAGAAATAAGGTACGGGAGAAAAAATAAGTAACACAAAACATGGTATTTAAACTGGCTGTCAAAGCTGAATGTAGCTTCCCTTCTTGAGGATTTCTTCAGTTTTATGGAGCTTTTATTCATTCTTTCTTCTCAGGGCCTACAGTTCATTATTATTAATGGGTTAAAAAAGAAGAGGCATTATTAGCCACCCATCACCACAACATGTTTCGAGACCACACCTAGCCTTTGTGGGAGAAAGGCTGGGGCAAAGGCTATTCGTGATCCGAAAACCAGCATGGTATAAAGGAACATAAGAAAAATTCCTGGGTTAGACTACAGTCCAATGCCTCCTACCCTTTCCTCCCCTCCCAGCTTTCCCATCTCCACACAGCATAGAAGATGGTGATGCTGTTTTAGAAGTCTTGGACTATAGAACCATTGGATAGCACTCGCCACCTTCACTGCCCTTTTTCCTTTCAACTGTTGAGCACTGAACTGAAAACACCAGGGTCAAACTGCTAAAAATAAGTGAACAATTCTATACAAAGGAGAGGTAGAACAGAAACTGAAAACAAAATAAAATCCAAAAACCATCTGCCACAAATGTTTTTAAACAGTTTGATGTAAATACAAGCCTTTCTAAATCTCAAAAGGCATTCTATTTTAAGCTCTATGGAATATACTTGAAAGCTGGTAAGAACAAGGTTAGGGCTGATGCAGTTTAAGGGCATTTTTCAAGACAGTTTGGAAGAACTCTACTCACAGTCTGTACAGGTTCCAGAATTTTTTCTTCTTAACAGAAGTCAAATAGTAAAATGAATTTTTTAAGTATCATATTTTAGGGATAATTTAATTTTTTATGCTTCCACATATTTTCTAGTTACTAAAAACTAGAGATTATTACATAGCTTCTTTTTTCTAAAAATTCCTTACTATGAATCCATGAAAGTTCAAAACAAACTTGCTAGAGAACCAAAGAAAAGCAAGTAATTACAACTTACTCACAAGTTACACACACCACTTTGGAGTTTGGGCTAGTTGCTAATTTGTTTACTTATTAATGTAAGAAAGGAAGCTCCATAGATGTTTCCTTAGGTTTTTTTAGCTTTTGAACTTTTTCTAGGATCACTACCAACAAATTTTGGAGAATGAAGAATTTTGAATAAAATGAAATATCTGAATGGGTTAAACCACAATCTTGTACAAGGGATTGATCAGATGGCTTGTGTCAACATCTAAACCTTCCAGCCCAAGTAAAGGTGGCACTTTCTTTGCACTGCCTCAAGTTTCTCCTGCAAGTGTTCCTGCAGGTTACATTACCACTTGAAACGTCACATATTTCATTGAGCATAATGATTCAGGCACCTTGCCAAATTGACATGAATATGTCAAGCCTCATTTTTCATTGTAATAGCAGTAGATTGGATGATCTAGTCCCACCATGGTGTGACGGCCAGATGCTATTCTGAGAAAATTATGTCTAAAGAGGGGAGACGGGGTGTCAAGCAAATGACTGCGCATAACCACTACAGCACACCCATCAGGATAAAATTAGTACTCAAGTGATTTACAGAAACCAAAACAAACATATCAAAGGAGTACAGAGCAAAGCAAGGACCTGAGGGTCACACTGAATGTTAATAAATACAACAAAAATTCTCTTGTTTCACCAACACACAAGATAAAAGTCATTTGGCTTTTTGAGTGAATAAACTGTTCCTACTGCCTACTTTGGCCAGCAAGGAGATGTCAAATGCAGCAATGCCAACACAGGGCTGAGTAAAAGCCAGTCAGAAAGATTCCAGGTTCTCTTCCAGCACTGTTTTTTGTCATTGTTTTTCACATAAATACCAAGAATGATGGGGTGATGGGAGGGTTTATTGTTTCGTTTGGGGTGGTGACTTGGGGTGGGGTGGATTTTCATGTTGTTTTTACAACAGGAGCTTCCTTTGGTTACCAGGACAACTTTGAATTATTCCCAATCATCATGTTCACCAACATTTTTTCAAGAAAAAGCTGAAAACAAGTTCATACAGAAGTTACTTATAAAAACTTACAGTAGAATATCAGTCACCTCATTAGTCATTGGTTTTAAAGTTTCACATTTAAGTGTTTAAGTGATAGCAGTGACAAGTGATTATCCACTTCACCAAGCAGTTTACAGATATCCCATATACAGATACCCTGGTATCCTTCCATATGTATTAAACTCTCAAAGTGAGAAAGTTCCCAGACTTAACATAAAACTGAAAAAATTCTTAGTCATCAGGGGGACAGTTACTGAAGAGCAGTTAAGGTCCATCCTCTGGCATGTGAAATAGTAACTCATTTCACATAGAAACAGGTGTAGCATTCAAATTCTGTGAACTTTTCTCTGCACTGATCTTGACCAATTTAACAAGTATAACAATCGGCAGATCCAACCTGTTTTTAAGTACCTAAATCAGTATTTTTAACAGTTCAGAGTAACAACCAGTTAAAATAATGTGCAAGACAGTAATAAAACTAAAGTTAAATTTCTTTTTAATTGTTAGCATTATTTCTCATTTGTTTCGATTTTTATCTATTTATTGGAAAAGGGCCATTTCAGAGACCCATTTCTATTTCAGTTGCCACAGATTCTACTTTCTGTAGAAAATCTGAATTTCTTGAATACCCTTTTTAACACCAGAACTCCATGAAACAGAAGAGCCCACTAAACCCTCTGTAGTCACTTCTTCCCCAGAACACTGTGCATTGCAATTCAGAATTCACTACATACATTACTTAATAACTTGGAGAACACTCTCCACTCAAATAGAAGCCAGTAACAGCAGAACAGATGCCTTCAGGAAACTAAGGATGTGTGATTATAGCACTGCTTGCATCATCTGCAATTATCAAGTTTAGAATTAAATAGTCATCACTGTTTTCAAGATAAACCTGATTAAGAGATTTAAAAGGTCACTGGAAACACAGTTCTTAGTCAAACTAGTTCACACTATCATTTTTTCAGGGCAGATTATTTCTTTCTTTGGAAACAAAAAAAAAAGGGGGAGGAGAGGAATATTGTATCTTAACCAGGAAAATAACTTCCCTCTTCTCTAAGCATCTTTCCCTCTACTTTTGCCATCTCAAACAAGCCAAGAGAGTGGTAGATGTTTTTTAAAGTTCTCTTTTTAAAGCATAGAGTAAATTTCATCTCACAAAAGTAGTAAAAACAAACAGGAAGTCTGTGGTCCAGAAAGTCAGCTCTGGATTATGATTTTCTAAATATACTACAGAAAGGATGAAAGTATTCTGGAGCAAAAGCAGATCCCACAAATTGCACTGGAAAAACAGCAAATAGAACTCAAAATGCAACACATTTGTAAAGATAGCAACATATCCAGAAAAACCTGCCGAGGGAACAGCACATGCTGTAAGCTATTCTTACTAGTCAACAAATAGAAACCAAGTGTAGAACCCAGTATATTCAGCACAAGTTTATTTATCCAGTAGGATATTCAAAGCAAGAATATGGCAGATGTGATCCTCCCCTTCCCACTGAAGGATTTAAGGGATATACCACTCCTACAGGCAGTATGTTTTTCCTACCCTTATTGAGCACATTCAGTTTGATCCAATAAAAAGTAAATTGGATTAGTTTGATTTACCACTGATGGTCACCTGCTCATAAATGGCCTGACTGTACACTTGAGACATTAAAACATGTCAGCAGGTCACAGGGAGATATGATAGCAAATTACTGAGAGGGAGAAACTACTTATGCAGCCTGTCTGTGAAAGCTTCAAATGCCTTGTTGGACTGCAAACAGTGCAAAAACTCAGCTGAGATGAATATCACCTTGCAAAAGTCTTCCAACTGGCTACTAGCGTATAAAAAGCAGGAGCACATCTTCTATGAAGACAGGCTGAGAGAGTAGGGGCTGTGGAAACCTTCTAGCAGCCTGCAAGTATCTAAAGGGGACCTACAAGAAAGCTGGAAAGGGACTTTTTACAAAGGCACGTAGTGAAAGGACAAGGAAGAATGGCCTTAAACTGAAAGAGGTTTAGATTAGATGTTAGGAAGAAATTCTTTACTGTGAGGGTGGTGAGGCACAGGTTGCCCAGAGAAGCTGTGGACTCCCTATCCCTGAAAGTGTTCAAGGCCAAGCTGGATGGAGCTTTAAGCAACCTGGTCTAGTAGAAGGTGTCCTTGCTCATGGCAGTGGGGTTTGAGCTAAATGATCTTTAAGGTTCCTTTGAACCCAAACCATTCTAGGATTCTATGAAACTGACATTTCTGCATGCTGGTGTTAACAGACACAGGAATCTCATTCAAGAGCTCCTAAACCTTTATATAGCAAGAAAATACTTTCATCACATGCACTCCCTTAAAGCTGTAATTTTGCTCATGCCATACTGATCAGATTACATAACGTTAAACCAAATGAAAACCTCAAACTTGCACTCTCTAACAGAATCATGGAAAACAGCTAGGTGTCCACTTTAAATCATAATGGCAGTACTACTGCAAGGAGCTGGGAAAGCATTTCAAAATCCTCCGGTGGTTTAAGAGGTGACTACCAAGTAACAGAGCACACAAACCATTAATGAAACTAATGCTGAATATCACATGGAAGGTAATCCTCTTCATCGGTGTGCATCATAAGAGTATTTAAAAAAACAAAAGCAGCAAGAGACAATCGCAAATGATTCAATATTTGGGCAAATAAGTCGTCTAAGAAGAAGAACCAACACAGGCCTGTAGTTCAAAACCAATGGCCTTCCGCTTTCTGTTCTGATGTTTCCTGCCACCTCAGTAACACACCCCATTGCTACTGCTATCCCATAAAATCCAGCTCTTTCTTGCCACAGCATTAATTTCCAACGACCCCTCTCCAGCAATCAGTGAAAAACAGAGGACAAGAGCTGTGGTTGGTTCAGAGTTACACTTGTACAGACTGACTAACACAGACCAAGTATCACAAAGGACTCTTGGGCTCACTGCTGTGATTCTTCCTTCAGCACTTATTTTGACAGGTCACCCTTTGCTGCTGAGAGATCCTACAGGGAAGAGAGAGGAATACAGAACAGTAAAGGGTCAGTAAGAGCTACAGGTAAACATACAGCATGTTCACAAACTTGTTTGCTCTGGCGACAAGGCCCAAAAGACCTTTAAAAAGCAATGTCTAAAGCTAACAAAATAATATTACAGGCTATTTATTAACCTTCTAAGCTGCCTTTTTTTTTTTTCTCTCTAATTTTAGAAACAACAGTGTACCTGGTTGGATACTCAAAAAAACAAGAATGGAAGCTACCAGGGAAAGTCATCTCCCTTATTATTTAGTATTTGAAGATCTCAAACAATAATACAGAACCTACAGATCTTAGAGTGAATGGATGAAGTTTCAGAATTTCCTCCATACAGGACACTAGGTCAGACAACAAAGACAAAAGGAATCAAAATCCTACAAATGTTATGAGCAAACCTATGACAAAAACCTAGCAGTCACTAAAACTTTTCCCAACATTCAACCCTCTTTATGATTAAATGTATTCACTCTCAATACAATAAAATAATAAAGCAAAATCTATGTGTTGAATTTGAAGATAAATATCCTAGGTCATACTGAGCAAATAAGAGAAAAATCATTAGATTGTAAATGCAGATATTTCAGAAAAGTTACAAATCATACAGGTCATTTAAAGCCCTCAGACTTTTTATTTCAGGGTTTGAGGCAGCAGGAAAAAAGATACTTATTTTTTTCCTTTTCTTGCCCTTACAGGTGTGTTGGCCTGTTAAACACTCTGCTCTCCACAAACAGCTGACTTGCAAGAGAACTCTGAATTTCAGTAATAAAGTGATAATCTAATTACTGAATTAAGACAGATGATAGCACTCACTTGAGCCTGCATCTGGAAATGAAGGGAAAAGAACAAATCCCACAAGCTATACCCAAACAGGTGTCCCCAAGTTCCCACTTTGTTATCCGGAATAACTACTCTGAGGAACAGCTGCCTACCCATGAGACCAGCCTCTTCTCAACATTGACAGCTGCAATAATGGAAGTGCAGGATGGTGGAATAAAAGCACTGACCACGTTTTTTTTTAATTTTATGGGCTTTTTAGGGATGGACATAAGAAGAAAGGCATTATGAAATTTCTCCTCTTTGCCCACATTCAGTCTCAGTTCAGTTGTTATGAAAACATGTGCACATACCACACCTGTATGAAAAACTAATTACAAGTTTGGTGACATTTGTCACAAGGAAGCAAAAACCCGTAACTCAAAACTAGCTGAGTAGGATCAAGATATGTGTATTTACTACAGGAAACTGAGAGGATCAGACGATGAGAGAACTCTTGTAGTGCAATATGCCCACAACTAGCCATGCTGCTTACTACTGCCTACATTGCTACCATCATCAAGCAACCCACATTTATGCTAAAGTTCTTTTGAGATTTTAATCTACAAAACTCCAAATGAACCAAATTGCTACTGCCTCCCACCCACTAGTTGGCCTAAATCCAGCTAGCAGGCTTCCTGCAGTTTTCCCACGCCTGATCGTTTTCCAGCATGTAGACAGAGTGTAGATCATGCAGAAAACAAGTTAAAACTTTTTTTTTTTTTTTACTGAAAGGGGTAAGAACTGGAGAACACCAGCTCTTGACTCCCCTCTTTCATGATGGAGGAAATACTTTGACAAACTGGAGTACAGTAAGAGAACATGAAGAAAGCAGTGCTCTACACATGATGTATGCTGTTCAGCAGATGAGGGGGGAAGAGGGAGGACATCTAGACAGATGGTCTAGAATTTGCATTTTGTAATTCAAAATTGAAAGCATTTCTCAGCCTACAACATAATGTGCTAATTTCAGCAGAATCTTAGAAATAATACAAGAGGGCACCTTTCCCACTGTCCAGTGTAGCTTCAGGAGAAATCCCAACTGAGTTTAAGGGTATAATGTGGGCAGTCCAGAAGAAATCAAACTCCCATAAATCTTCAAGTACCAGCATCATCTCTTGAGCCTCTTCTCAAAATGGAGTCCAGAATGAAGAACTATATTTGTCTGCTAAAAACTCCAGCTGAGAAAAGTCTCCGAATAAAGACGGTCAGTGTTCTTGCAGTAGCTTCAACAGCTGAAGTCTGGCACCAGTTGGTTTTGCTTACTTTGCCCTAGACATACGAGATATTTCTGAACCCTGACTTGGAACATACTATTTGAGCTCCAAAGGTGTCACCATGGGGACCTACATCTCCTGCGTGTTGCACCCTAGAAAATCCTTGCTTCTAGATCAAGCATCTCAGCCTAAACTCAGTGTCCATGCTTGAAAGAGACTGTGGGGAGTCTATTCTGAAGAGAGGTTTGATCTCATGCAATGAAAAATTGAATGGAGTAGGAGTTAGGGTGCACAAGCCATAGTGGCTCCTGATTTTTCAGGGGAAAAAAATCAGGCTCACTGAATCATAATAGCAAATACTGTTAATTACCCTAATGAGCTGTGCCTAGAGTAAAGTTGGGATAGGAAGAGCAAAGTACTTTTATGACAGAACATACTGATCCCACTAAGAGACTAAACTATCTCCTCTGCCCACTTTTATTACAGCTAATTAAGTCATACAGGTAAGAAAAAGGGATTCAAAAGAAACATGTTAAGCTTTTCCTGTTTCTTTTTAAAAAAGGCAGAATTTAAAAGAAAAAATTAAGACTGAAAGCTCCTCAGAATAATTGTTGTTATTTTCACCTCCTAAGAATAGAGACAGGAGCTGCTACTGCCACAGAGGCAACCACATATAGAGCAATGGAAGAAAGAGCACCTTTAGACTATTGCCATCCAGCTGCTGACTCACAACTGGTCATGCCAGACTGCTGAGCTTTTATCTTTGCATGACATGGAAGTCAATATCCCTTAGCGTTCCAGGAAAAAAGTTAAAAGCATAAGTTAAACTGATCTATACCTACTCACTCAGAGGCCAAGGTAGCTGAGATGGTCACTTCTATTAACAGCTCCTGCTACCAACCTGATGATACGAGGGTTGGTGTTTTGTTTTTGTTTTTCAAGCACAGGCAGAAATCATTACTTGAAGCAACACACAGGAATTCAGCAGCTGAAGATACAGCTTTGCAAATTCTGAAGGACTTGACTCGGCACAACAGTAGTCCAACTGCTGTTACAAAGTAGCTTTGTTGCTTTGAGCTCCTAAAATTACATTATTCGTTTCCTCTAAGATTAATGCACTTTTACCACAGAAATGATCTTAGCTTTTGTAAAGTAATATAAAGATCAGCTGCTTGATGCATCATTAAATAAACAAGTCCCCTCCATGTTTATATTGCAGATAATCTTGTTTTCAAAAAATCTGAGAAATCAAGGAGATTACAGAGCATTCTCAATCATTTCCATTACATGCCAAGAAACCATAAGAATGTTTTGATTTGGTTCCTGAGTTATCTTTTAGGCCTGGTACTGAAGAATAAAATACCTAAGATATCTGAAAAGTAACTGGGTAGTAAGAAACTCCTTAAACTATTTTTGTGTGGCAGGAGATGCAGAAGTTTGGGAGAAGTGACAGTTATCTATAACTGTGTAACAAATTTTGAGTGATGCTCAAGTCAGTTTGGCAAGATGTATCTTTAAAACCACGCAGTTCTCATTCCAGAATCTCTGCAATATCCTATTTGAAATGGGGAGAAATTAATCTTCAGAAAATTAAATTGATTTTTTAAAAGTGTGTGTGTACGCGCACATCTTCCTAAGTCCTGGACTAGCCTTTTCCACTCTCCCTCCCCTCAGAGGCAAAATTTTGTGGTACATCTTTCCAACATTACTAACTCATTCCCAATGTACTATGCTGCAAGTGCACATGAAGAGCTTCCTGATGAAATGAGCAGCTGAAAATGATTATTACCTTGCAATACAGGCCTCCCATTTCCCAAAATATAAACTGCAGTTTTACTCCAGATTTCAACCATCTCCTTACACGAAACGTCTTTTTCTTTGGATGATAGGCAAGGACACTAATTCTTGAATAAATATTTTAGAACATCAGGAAGGGAGTAGAGTTCCCCCCTGCCTCCCGCCTTTTTCTGCCTGGAAGGGGAAAACAAAAGAAGGAATGGGAGCAGTAAGGAAAACAATTTAACAGAAGATGTAAAGTTAATGTCAGCAAGGGGTAACCACTGTAACAATAATAATAAAAGCACTCAAGAATGTCAAGGGTGCCCAAGGGACAAGGTGGGAAAGCAATGCAAGGAATACAGAAAAGGTCCAGTGGGAAACCATCATTTGTACACCCAACACTAAAGCATGGCTGCATGACAATTTTCTACCTACATCATTGCTATATTTTGCTAGAATATAGAAACAAAACTATTTTCCAACAGCCTACAAAACTAAATATTTGAGTAGGGTAAAGTGTGCATTGAACTATTATAGCCTATATACCAAGGGAGCAGCATATTAATATGAGCACTTTATAATTTGATAGAGGTCAATACCAGCATTCACAGAAGAAGCACTTCTTTTAGTGACTAAATCAAAACACCTGTCATTTCATGATCAAGTGTATACTTCATATGAATGACCTTTGAGCTGATTACCTAAGTCCCTCAATTTCTGGAAATACAACTGGTCAATCCATCCTCACACTCCACATCTTAGACTGCATCCTCTTTCATACTCAGGGTAGGTTAATTCCTCCTGATCTTTTGTACCGTAACTCCTCTGCACCACCCAAAAACCAACACTTATAGAGTAGTTGACACTTGACTTTGCTCCTTGACAGTAGACAGAACAAAGTTTTTCAACCCAAATAGATATAACAAGTAATCTAGAATTCCTGGCTGAAGACCCTATACTTTCTCAAAATACCATCTATCAATGACCCTGCAATCCAGGAGCAAGAAGTCAACAATGAAAATGGCAACAAGTGTTTTCCATTATGGAAAGCAACCACCACAACAGCTCCAAGCTAGGAAATATCCTGTTGATAAGACTGTATCGTAATCAGCCAAAGTCGTTTTGAAAGTAAAGCACATAACCTTGCTTCACAAGGCATCTTGAGGCATTCACACAAGGGTCTTACAAGCAGGTTAAGCAGGCAGGCTTTTTAAGCAGTTAAGATATGCCTGGAGTAATCCAGTGGTTTGCAGGGCTAAAACAACAGGAATAATATCTATTCTTGCTCAAATAACAATTCAAAATGCAGCCTAAAAAAAAAAAAAAGAACATGACACGGAAATTTTGGGTGGAGGGCAGAGTACACACAGTTATAGCAATAGAGGAACAGTAGGACAGGTAACTGATGACAGGATAATCACTTCACTTAAGACCATATCCCAAACAACCAAAAATGCATTTAGTTCCAACAGTTTTAAGTTACTGCTTATCTACACATGACAGGCAACAGAGTATGTACTTCATTGCTAAAGCTGTGGCCTCAGTAATTACACTTCAAGAGAGAACCTGTAAAGGACCCACATGAAGCATCACTATCAACTAATTCCTTTTTCTACAGCCCATCTACTGGGCAACACAAGGTACAACAATCACAGTTGGATTTTTGAAAATTCCTGAACTCTTTTTTTGTTTCATCTGTCCTATATTTCAGAAACTGATTTTGACTGAATGTGCAACAGGGACCAGGGAAACTAAAAAGTAAGACCACAAAAAAACCCCCAACCTGCACTGAAAGATGAGAACTTCAAAGGCATATTAGAGACTGTCTAAATCTATGCCTAATGCAACATTTAACCATACCAGCAATTAACATTATAGACAAAATAAGTACTTGTTAAATATTAAGTATCCATGCCCTTTCAGATAGCAAGAAAGGGCTCATGTAAGTGGCCTAACGCATCCAACAGCAAAGATGCCTTAAGAAAAAAACATAGCATTCAGGTGTTCTTTATAACTCATAACAGATTAACAAAAGGAGGTCAATTAAAACCGCTCCTTTTAATCTAGCACAAATAACCTTTAAATAGTTCTTACGTAAATAAGATACATTTTAAACTGTTCTCAAAGAAACACTACCAGCACAAGTAACCGTTCTTCAAATTTCACTGTATTACTAATTGGAGTATGGAAGAGCAGATATTTTATCACCCATCATCATATTTTAGCACATGTTTGACAGTGAAGAGAGATTTGTCAGCCTCTCTATGATCCAGGCACTAGGGTAGGATTTAAGCAATTACAGTATGTTAGAAGCAAGCACACTGTATAACCATCATTTAAGGTTTTTTTATCTCCATTTTGAACACTTAACATGACCCAGCCTCAAGCATTTAAAGGTTTGCACCACACAAAGCTTTAGGTGGCCCCAAAAAAGCTATCAAACAGTATGACGTTTACCCTTGACACTCTTATTTTATCTCCAATTTCTTTACACTGGCAAATACAATTAAGGCAACTCAGCCACCGGCACTTTCAATTGTCTGGAATAACATTATTACGAGTGATTTTAAGGGCCAGAAAAAGCCAATTGTGCCATCTGCACTAGTTCCGCGTCCTGCACATCAGAGGCTGACAGCCTCTGAATCACAGCATGAAGTCTTTGTCAGATCAAAGTTCTTGTACACTATTCAGCAACAAGCAGCTGTTTTGAGTAAGCACATAACAGCTACAGAAGAGATGCAGCAGTTTTCCAGTCACTTATAATGTCTCCAAAAATGCCATAACTTAACCCCCTTCTCTCCATGACTGATGCAGGGAATTGGCCAGGGTGAGAAAATAAATCAGTCACTGGAAGACGGCTCATATTTATCCTCCCAGCTCTCGCTCGACAGAAGGCTGAATTCACACTGGGAAAGAAAACATGGAGCCACAGCTACATGTGGCAGCTGGAGGACACCAGGCTAGCGCTCAGAAGTTGATACACGTTGGGAAGACACGAGTATGTCGGAGAGAGGAGGAACAGCAGTACGAGAAGGACCTATTTTAAGAAATTTCCCTCTCCCCCGGTCCCGTTCCCTCGCCGGCGAGCAAGGTACCCACCTGTGCCGGTGCTCATCGTGCCCCTGCCCGTGGATGAGGAAGCCGCCCAGGTTCTTGCCCCCTTTGCTGGTGTCCACGTGGGGAATAAGCACATCCTCCAAGCCCAGGTCAAAGCGCTTGTGCTTCGAGGAGTCGGGGAGGAAGAAGAACGCCCCGAAGCACAGGGTGATGAAGGCACTAAGAATAAGGAGCAGGATAAATTTTTCGGAGAGTCTCAAGGTAGCCCTGTGGTGCGGGAAGGCAGAGGCCCCCAGGTTGAGCGGGGGCAGCCTCCGCCCGGAGAGCGGCAGCAGGGCGGGAGTGGTCATCCTTGCGCTAGCGACCACCCGTCGGGGCACGGCTCATCCCCTCAGCCCCCGGGGAGGGCGGCCCCGGCCCGGCTCGGGGGCTGCGGGCGGCTGCACCATCCTCCTCGCCGGGTGAAGGGAGGGCAGGGGGGAAGCCGGGCCGCCCCGACGGCCCCCGCGGGGGCTCGGGCCGAGGCGCGGCCGCCCCGCTACCTGCGCGCCTCCCTTCCTCCCTC
>VXAY01002642.1:0-44240 GCA_013399855.1 Oxyruncus cristatus
CTTCTTCTTCTTCCTTCTCTCTGAGCACAAACCAGCCCCAGCTTGGGAGCACCAGTTGTGCAGCACATTTTCTTCTGTGACCTGGTACCTTCTATCTGAGGCAGCCACGTGGGCTTTTGGGTTTCCCCAGACTCTGCAGAGCAGTTCTGCACTCCCTGTGTTGGAGACGGGGGTTCCCAAGCTCTGCTTGTCCCCTGGTGCCACACCCTGGATCCTCACAATCAACATGGGAAGGCAGAAAGCATGTCCAAGGAAGGCAGGGAAAATCAGATGTGGCAAGATCTCCTACCCCTCCTTTTTCCGAGTCTGAAGGCCTCTGGTTCTCTTTGGTGCTGGTGCCACTTGAATCTGCAGTTGGGTGGTTTGATTTCAGCTCCATGGACATCAGGAAAAGCCATTTCCAGGAGATCAGCTCCTCAGTGGGATAGGAAGGGCTGCTCTGGGCTCTTTGGGGCACAAGAGAAGGAAAATACCGGTGTTCAAGGCCACAGGGGGCTTCCTATGCAGCTCTAAAAACAGAAGAGCCCTTGGCCTGATGAAAATCCCACGGGAAACTTTGCCACCCTTCCAGCTCCCTGTGGAGCTCTTGTGCTGGTTATGTTTCTTTGGGGGCTTGAGGACCATTCTCAGCCTCACAAGCAGCAGCCTCTGCCCTTGCAGAAGGAATGTTCAGTGGGAGCAGGTGCTGTAGGGTCCAGTGGGATTGTTGTCACTGTCACTGCCCCTTCCACACTCAGAGACATCTGAGAGCACCCTGCTGGGAAGTGCTGCTTCTCCTCACCACCTCCTTTCCCCTGCCTCTGAGCTTTGCTATCTCCTCCCTCCTGGGAAAGCCTCCTGATTCAGCAGCGCTATCCTGCTTGGTTACAGATGGCTGTGGAGAGGAGGCACGTGGCACTTTCCCTGGCCCAGATAATATGAATTCCAGCTCAGAGGGAAGCAGCTGACCTGGGCCTCCACACTGATTGTGTATGGATGGCACAGAACACAGTTCTTTCCCCACAGATGTGCAGTGTTACTCTGCTGAGAGGAATTCAGTGCCACTTCCCAGGTTTGTGGGTACTCTCTGAGTGTTCCTGAGGTTGGGAAAGGGGCCCTGGGGCTGATTACAGCGCTGGGTGAGTGTCAGGACCTGGCACTGCCAGCTGCTGCTTTGTTCCTGGCTCATGGAATCATGGAATGGGTTGGGATGGAAGAGACCTTAAAGGCTGTCTCATTCCAACCCCCAGGACACCTTCCACTAGCCCAGGTTCCTCCAAGCCCTGTTCAACCTGGCCTTGGACACTTCCAGGGATGGGGCAGCAACAACCTCTATGAAATTAAAAACTGGTGGGAGATCTGGACGAAAGGCAGCCAAAAATGTATTGATTCAGAGTTGTTCTGTTTTGGTTTTTTGTTTGTTTTTTTTTTTTCATGAGCTTTATCCACAGCTAAATATTTTCCCAGGTCCTTCTCCTGTCCTCTTGTTATCAACCCTGTGCTGTTGCAGCCAGGACTTCCACAGTGGTGATCACAGGGCAGGGAAATGTGGAAATTCAGGAGAATCAGCAAAGGGAATAAGCATAGTGCTGTAAAAGCCTGGGTTTGTAATATGTGCCTAAACACTCCATCCCCTTCTCCAGGCCATTGCTTTGGCTTTTTGCACCTATTTTATCACATAATTCCCTGTAGTTCTCTGCCTTTAACACCTGCCAGGAAGTCCGTGTTTATTCTCCAAGGGAGGCTCTTTTCTCTTGCTGCAGGAAGGGTTTAATTCACCTGCAGCAGGAGCATTTCTACTGTGGTGCTTGTGTGACTGTCTTTGTCCTCACTCCTTGGAACCTGCCACCTTTCCCCTTCCCAGCAGTGATTTTACACGGCCCAGGGGCTTATTCCTGAGTTCAAATCAAGTGCTTAACCCAGAGCAAGATCAAAACTTGTTTTGCCCTTCTTGTTCCTGCACAGTCATATTGTTTCTCAGGCAGAGAGAAAATACAGAGTGACTCACTGATGTGCAAGACACAGCCAGAGCCTTCTAAATCACAGTTGTGGTCTTGAGGGAAAGCTCTTCACTCCAGAACTCAATTAATAGACTTGAAACGATCTGGGAATATGTTGCCTGCTCAGGTTCCCTGGATGCTGCTGGGCATCAGGGGTTGTAATGTCTCCAGGCCAGTGGTATCCTTTGGGAAGTCAGTCACTGATGTCAGTTCAGTGCCCAGGGGATGTGTGGCTTCATCACAGCTGTTCTCTTTCCATCCAAAAAGGGCTGTAATCTTACAGAAATTTGTCCTCCTGCTCATTTTTCAATTCCTGAAAGGTTATAGATGTCACTTCATATGCCAAGTTAAAGGGAGTGACGTGTCCCCAACAGTTTGGACTCTGAGGACAAGGGAGCTTCTTTGAAACGTGGATGGGGGAAATGTGCTTTACATTCATCTGGGGAGGTGGCAGCATTCAGGGAAATCCCTAGCCTGCCTTAGAAGTCAGAACCAGAGTTTGAAGAAAGATTAGATCCAAGCATCCTGTGTGGAACCCTGAGTTTTGGGACAGGTTCTTCTTAGCAGGGGAGGAGCTGTGTCCCCAAATGTGGCATCTGCTGGGCATTTCAGCTCTGGGCCCTCTTTTGAGAGCAGAACCAGTGAATTCTGCTCCTGTGACAGCAGAACCAGTGAATCCTTCTCCTCTGAGGGCAGAACCAGTGAATTCTGTTCCTCTTGGAGCAGAACCAGTGAATTCTGCTCCTCTGAGATGTCCAAGGGGTCAGCAAAATGCCAACCCCCTGTTTTGCATCTGTCCTCTTTTCACAGTGCCCAGTCCTCCCACGCCTGTGTCCAGAGGGGTTTGGAGGACTCTGTGCTCTCCTGGACCTGCCCTCGTGGTCTCACAGCTCCCACACCAGCTCCTGGCTGCTCATCTGCCAAGGGAACTGCTTTGGGTTTGATTTTCATTCAAATACTGGGAAAAAGCACAGCTGTCCGGGCTCCCATGGCCTCCCCCAAGGACTGCTGCCTTGGAATCATCTTTTCTCCTTCATTTTTCCCTCTTTTTCACAGACCATCACACTCCCAGCACTTTGATTCCAGCTCCTATTCTTCTGTGGTGGGTTGGGTTTGGTTGAGGGATTTCTCCTAAAGCTGTTTTCTCTTTGGCCACATCAAACCCCTTCACAGGAACAGCTCCTTTCCCAAAACTTTCCAAAAAACCGTAAAGACGTCCAGGGCCTCCTCCTGCCTTGGGTGTTTCACAGCAGCAATGTCACGCTGTGCTTTCATTTCTGTCACAGGTGTTTCCGTGAGGATAAAACAGGATAAAAATGCTTCCACCAAGGAAAGTGAGGCAGTTCAGTGAGGCTGTTCCCACATCATCCTTCCTGGATTTATTGCAGGAGGAATTTCAAGTCTTTTCCTGTTCCAGTTTGGGGCAGAAGAAAATCCAGGCAGCAAAAGAACCGAAGTTCAGTTGGATCTTAATCTTAGGTTTAAAATGTACCACATTAAAGTGAGCCAAAAAAAAAATGCAGAAAAGAATATCTAATTCTCCTCCTGGTCTTTCCCTGTTGTATCCCTGTCCCCCCTGTGCCCGATCTCCCCCTTGTCCTCCAGCCCAGAGCACTAAGTGCCACGTCCAGTCCTTCCTTGGACACCTCCAGGGGTGGGGACTCCAAACCTCCCTGGGCAGCCCCTGCCAAGGCCTGACCACCCTTTCCAGGGAGAAATTCCTCCTCATGTCCAACCTGCCCCAACCCTGACACAGCTGGAGGCCGTTCCCTCTCCTCCTGTCCCTCGTTCCCTTTCAGGGAGATGTAGAGAAGGTCCCCCCTGAGCCTCCTTTGCTCCAGGCTGAGCCCCCCCAGCTCCCTCAGCCCCTCATCAGACTTGTGCTCCAGCACATCTCCTGCAGCACTGACCATCTTCCACGTGGCACCTTCAGCTGTCGTTCTTACAGATGGAAAATTTACTTTCCATCATCCCCCTTCCCTTGGTGGAGGAGGTTTTATTTGTCTGGTTAATCTTGTGCCTGTTTGGCTNGGTGCCCCAGCAGTGCCAGCAGAGGGATGGGCACTGCCTGAGGTCCCAAAGGAGGCAACCCCCAAGACTGACCATCTGAAGGAGCTGACAAAGCCTTTCTTCAGCATCTGTGTGAAATTACAACTTGTGCTTGCAGAGGTCCCGCTGCTTTTGCCCACTCCTTTCCCTGCCTTTATTCTGTCCCTGTGGGACAGAATATCCCAAAATCCCTGTGAGAACCTGTGCTCCCACTGCTGGGACCGAGCCTCGCTGTGTTTTAGAGTGGTTTGTGCCTGGTGTGTTCCCAAACACACCCCACAAGCCTCAGCAGCTGAGACTTCAGTTGCCTCCTGTCCCCGTTCACCGCAATCAGGGCAGATGTTGCTGTTTGCCATGGTGAGCTTTGCCTTTCTCCCTGCTCCCTTCCCTTTCCTGCCTTGTCTGGCTTCCCAAATGACACGTTCCCACAGTGAAATGACAATTCAGGGGAGCAGAGGGAATGATCTCAGCTGAAGTGAGGAGCCCACCAGTGCTGGAGCTTCCTGTGGAACCAGAGCTTACTTGTATGAGTGTGGGGGTGTGTGAGGATGGAAAAAGCCTCAGTGTTCAAGTCTCAAATCCTTTGCAACAGGATGCTTTCATTCTGAAAGCAGCATTCCACTGATCTTTTCACAGAATTCCTGTTCAGAAAAGATCTATTTCAAGAGATCAGAGTGAGCCAATAACGGCACTGACCCTGTGTCACGTCGGACCTCACGTGACTCTGAAAGGACACAATTCTCTTTCAGAAAGCACAACGTTGCTTTCTGGTTACAAATCTAAATCTAACTGCTCCAAATTGTCTCCATAAATAGGGAAGAGCCATTATCAGCTTTTCCAGGTTTTTTTCTGAAGTCTGCTTTGCATGGATTTGCCTTTCGTCATCTGTCAGGAGTCTTTCATAGAAGCACAGAATGGTTTGGGTTGGGAGAGACCTTAAAGATCATCTTGTTCCAACCCCTTGCCCACCTCTTGAAATGAGATTTTGATCCTCTCTCCACAGTAAAGATTTGGGAACAAGTAGTTTTTCTTTAAGATCCTTAGGGATTCAAGTATTTTTTATTAATATCACCATGTTGCCAACTGAATTATACCCAAACATGGCAGAAGGACCTTTAAACAGACAGTGATTCCCTTTGTGTCACCACAAATGTTTCTGTGGATATTTCCAGATCTGTGAAACTTGACTTTCTAGCTCAGAGTGATTCAAGGTAGTGACATTAGAAATATCAAAGTAAGAAAGAATAATTTATTAGTTCCATGAGCCCTTGCCTCACTAACTGTGAGGGTACAGAGCTCTTCTAGTGAATCATTTCCTATGACTCTTCCTTCTGGTACAAACTTGCTTTTCCCAAGATGAAGATGACATTTTCTAGGTAAAAAAGAGTTTTGACCCATGGGATCCAAGTCCATGAAAAATTAATGGGATTTCATGAGCTCCAAAAGGGACAAAATCCCAGGCTGGAACAGGGCTTGGAGCAGTCCGGTCTAGTGGAAGGTGTCTATGCCCATGGAACTGCATGTATTTTTTAAGGTCCCTTCCCAACCAAACCATTCTGAGATTCTGGGATTCTATGAAAGGAAGGAGAAAATGGTTGGATAAAGCATCTCTAAAAGCCTGTTATCTGCATTGATAAGGTTTTAACCTCCAGTCTCCCTGGAAAACTGGGTCCTGCTGGACTGCACCATGGGCCAAGCTATCATGGGAGTCTGGTGGAACTCTTGAATATTGTTACTAGAGTCGTGCTTTTTATGGTCTATATCATGACATTCTTCAAAATGCTGCCCCGAGGCCCTTTAAATGAGAAGGAAACCACTAATGGGAAGAGTGCCATGGAATTGTAAACTTGGAGAAGCTTCACCCCAGGAAGGTTCTGCCCCCACAGATGGGGGAGATGAGCAATATCCAGGGGGTAATGCCCCTGGAAGAGGAGACAAGGGATTGAGCAGGTTCTCCTGTGGGAAGTGTGGTGGAGGAGGTGTCCAAGTGCACCAGCTTTAAGGTCTCACTCCAAGCTTCAGTACTCCAGGAGTATTTTCAGTCTGCGACTGTGCCTTGAGCTTGGCCAACACAGATCTTGAGGATTTGACATGACAGCTGGGAAAGAAATCTGATGCTCAAACTCCATTTGGGGTTATTTTCCTCTTTCTGGAATCTTTCTCACTTAATTAAGGGCCCAACCTTCTCCTGAGCTGGAATTGAATTATTTGCTTTCACCTTTAATCTGCTTGAGGTTGAGTGAATTCAGCAGGAGCTGCAAACACAACCAGATTACATCTCCTGAGGAGAAAGGAACGTAATTGTATTTCTTCTGACCTCTTCACCCTCTTTTTGACCAGAAAGTCAAGATTTGCCCCATCTGCCTGATCCCCCTTGCTCCTTTCTCCACCTCCAGCTGACTTTTTTTTGGGAGGAGCAGAAGGTTCAGAGCTGTGCCCCCAAAGCAGGTCTGTCTGTGTGAACACAGTGAGTTTCTGCAAGTTAAATCTGTTTCTAATTCTGGATTTGAAAATGAGCTTAAATGCCAGTGGTGATGTAATGTTCATTTACATTTAGATTCTGTTTCTATTTATTTTTGCTCCCATTAACTGCATCTTGATTCTAACAGTTTGGGGTGGGTTTTTTTTAATCCATCCAGGCTCTCTTTGATATGAGCAGCTCATTTTTTACTTAAAGCCTGCCAGATTTCAGGCCTTACTTATTCAATAAACGAGGAAGAATGACATGTAGAAAGGGAAATAGATGTTTCCTCCCCAAGGGAAGGCTTATAAATTTGATATGAACTGTTTCTCTGGGAAATGTTCACTCTGATTGCCACTGAAATGGCTCTGGGAGGAAGTCAGAGGAGATCATTCACCTCAGGTTTGTACTGGATGTGAAGAGCTGGGGAGATGCTTTGGGCTTAAGATGTTTCCTGAGCCATATTCCATAAACATGAAGTGCCTGTGTGTGAGGGATGGCTTAAAAATAACTGCACAGCTCTGCTCTGCACCCTGGCCCTGTGTGGTTGCTGCTCCCAGTGCTCCCATAATCCCAAGGACCAGGCTTGAGGTTGGAGCTACCAGAGCACTCTGGAATTAGTTGTGTCCTCGTGAGCCACAGGCACTTCAAATGCAGGTCAAGTAGTTTCTCAACCCCTTTGTGTCCCCAGGTCAGGAGGCAAAGACACAAGAATCCTGGAATACCAGGCTCCTTGAGGCTGGAAAGGACCTTTGCAATGGGCAAGTCCAACCATCAACCAGCAGCACCACCATGTTCAATATTAAACCATGTCCTGAAGTGCCCCATCCATGTTTTTGGAGCACTTTCACTCCACCACTGCCCTGGGCAGCCTGTTCCAATGCTTGACAACCCTCTTCTGTTGGGTCAGGGCATAGAAATCTGCAGACATCTGGAAATCCAGATTCAGGAGAGCAAGGCAAGAGGTTTCAGGCAGGGACCAAAGCACTTCTGAGCATGGGGTTCCTTAATTCTCCCAGAAAAACGAAGGGAATTTATCTCTAGAGGAAACAGAAGGAATAACAGGGGGGGTCATCAGCAGGATTTCTTACCTACTCCCGGAAATATCCTCTGCGGTTCCCTAATGTGATAGTGTTGAAAGAGCTGCCAGAATAATTAGCTAATTATTGGGAAACACAAATTGGCATCCCTCAAAACTGCTGGTTTAGGCTCTCCACAGACACAAACACGCTGCATTTGCCTCCTCACACTTCTCCTCAGAACATGGATGTTTCCAAGAGTCCTGGGTTTTAAGTGAGGATCCTGAGACAATGACAGGACTTCAGGAGGCAGGAGGCTCCTTGTGACTCCATCCAGAAAGGGAACTGAGAGCACGGACAAACCACAGCTAATAAGAAAGCACTTTATTGTGCAATAAACCTTGTATTAAACTAATAATATGAAGGAATGGAATAGAATGGAAGAAGGCCCCAATCAGAAAATAACAGGATAGAGGTTGATGTTGGGAATTTAATTACCCATTTACATTATAATATCCCCCCTAATTCTTTTCCAGAGGTGTGGTGTCTTGAGGTTGGATACTGTTGCCAGCTTTGTCTAGCATTCATTTAGTTTTTTATAGAGCACAAATTGTGGCAACAGTTTTCCACTCATTTTTCCTGTTCAGGGAACTGCTGCAGGGAGTATCCGGGAGCACAACACACAGGATGCCACCTTTCCCTCAGAATTCCACTGAATTCCTCAGAATTCCAGCAGAACGGGTAAGATTTTCTGTTATTTCCTGTCTCATTAAGGTGAGCTCAGAGATATTGGTCTCCTCAGTTAATGAGCTTTGAAGGACATTTTCTGTGCAATTACTTTGGGCTTTTTCTGCCAGGAATGACATGGAGGGGCTGGAATGGGGGGAGCCGGGAGGGAGCCGCTCCCAGGGAACAAGGGACAGGAGGAGAGGGAACGACCTCCAGCTGTGCCAGGGTTGGCTTAGTTTGGGTATTACGGAAAAATTCCTCCTGGGAAGGGTTGTCGAGGCCTGGCAAAGCTGCCCAGGGCAGTGGTTGAGTCCCCATCCCTGGAAGTGCTCAGAAAACATGTGGATGTGGCACTTGAGGACGTGGTTCGTGGTGACCATGGTACTGGTGCTGGTTGATGGTTGGATCTGATGACCTTAAAGGTCTTTTCCAACCTTAACCATTCTGGGATGCTGCGATTCTCCTTCTGGGCTGGGCATTTCCAACTTTCAGACACAAGGAGCTGTATTTACAAACAGTAAAAGCTGGGGTAGCTCCAACAGACCAGGATGAAATGGGATCCTTTACATAGATTCAATCAGGTTCACAGGCAGGGAACCATCAAGCCCCAAGAGGTAGAATTTTTGTACTTTTTTTTAACAGCTTTTATTCCCTCACACTTCCCTGCTTGCAATTCTAGTGTTTCTCAAGTTGCTGCCTCTTCATTTTGCACTTCCCTCCCTTGCTCTCCTCCCCGTCAGGACTAACAGGTTTTAAAAATACCCTCTGGAATGAGACTGGGCACAGCCTTCCTTTTGCCACTGAGTAGGTCCAGAAAGTCCTTCCAAAAAGCTGGAATTCTGTGGCACTTCTTTGGTCAGAGGGCGTAGTCCTGAGTTGAAGGGGGAAGAAGCCACAGTGGAGAAGAGCAGCCTCCAGGGCCATGGAGCCTGATCCCATCCTGCTCCACTGTTGGTGGTGTAACTTCCAGCTGAAGGATTCGTAGCATCATGTGGATGGTTTGGGTTGGAAGGGACCTGAAAGCCCATCCAGTCCCACCCCTGCTTTTTCTCTGCTTCAACATCATCTGGAGGAGAACAACCATGCCCCTTGGACCCTTCCAGGTGTTCCTGTCACATGGGCTGTGTACTCAATGTGCAAAGAGCCAAACAAAGAGCCAAACTGCCCTTTCTCTCTTTCTCTTTCTCTCTTTCTCTTTCTCCTTCTCTTTCTCTTTCTCCTTCTCCTTCTCCTTCTCTTTCCCTTTCCCTTTTCCTTTTCCTTTTCCTTTCCCTTTCCCTTTCCCTTTCCCTTTCCCTTTCCCTTTCCCTCTCCCTTTCCCTTTCCCTTTCCCTTCATTTTAGCCTAAGAGTGAGTCCGCAATTCAGTATAATCTGTGCCCCCACTGTCAGACACCAGCCCTTCAGGTGTTCTCAGTGTAGCGTTTCCAGCCACCCTTCCACCCTCTTTGTCTAGACCTTTCCGTACCTAATCTGCCTTTTTTGCCCCATTTCCTCTCAGTCTGAGGTGAAGACCTGGGGGAAAAGCCAGCTGGTGCTGAGAGCATGCAGCTCCCACCTCTATCCCGGGAACACCACAGATCCAAACCACTGGTTGCCTTTTCCTGACCTCACTGTTGAGTCAAGCAGCTTACGGAATTCAGAGAGGGCGCTGATTGGGATGATTGACAGCTTTTCCATGGCAGAAGTCCAAACTGGCTCAATCCATGGCAGGGAGCTTTAAAGCCTAAAAAACCAGAGTCTCCCCTGCTCACAGGAGCCCATTAGCGGTTTTCTGCCTCTGAATCTTAGTTTAGGATGTGGCATTAGGATCCCAGATCACCTTAGCAGGAATGGCAGGAGGGTTTTGCAGAAACTGGCTCTGTTGGATTCCTGTCTGAGCTTGGAAGCAAAGGAAGGAATGAAAGCAGATGGAGATGGAGGGGGAGATACTGCCCTGGGGAGGGTTCTCCTGCCTCTAAAGGAGGGATAATGAGCATTAATAGATGGAAGGTCATTAATAGATGGAAAGTCGCAGGATGTTAATGACAGAAGGTCAGTGTTTATCAGGCACTACATGGAAGGTGAGATGCCTGATCACAGCTGGAATAACGGGGCCAGTGTTGGAATTAGCTCTTCCCCCCCCTCTTTCCTACTCCCATTCCGATATCCCACTCCCACAATTTTTTCTGTCAGGATTCAAGAGTGCAGTGAAGCCATTTCTGATCTGCCACTGGGATAAGAGGTTCCTGAATCTCCTTCATGTTGTCAGATCTTCCTTAACATTATCAGATCTTCTCAGGAAAACGACTCAGCCACCGGCAGCAGCCTCTGCCCACCCACCTCTGATGGTGTTTTCTAAGGAAGCAAAGAGCCCTGTTCCCGCTGTTCTTACCATAATCCATGGGAAAACAATTGATTTCCAGTCAGTTCCCTGCTAAGACTGGGGATATTTGTACTGACCAGTGTTTTTGCACTTTGCTCTGGTGGAAGCATTGGAGATGAACTGTCACAGAGGTTCTAAAAATCCTGATTCCTCTGCCTCTGAGAGCGGGAATAACACACCCAGGGCTCAGCTCTGAGCACAGACACAACTACTGACATGTCCCGTTGCAGTGTCCCCGCGGTCACTCTGCCAGAGCCACAGAGACCCTGGGAGGGAAACGGGTTCAGAGCAGCATCTGCCTCCTTGTCCCTGTGGAGAGACACAACTCCAGCCCTGCAGCCCCTCAGATGTTTGTTCCTCAGGAGCCAGTGGACCCTCGGCAGGGGTTAGGGCAGGTCTGCACCTCAAACACTTCACCCTCCATCAGTCCCAAGGCTGCTGTTCCCTCACTGCCCAGCCAAGACAGAGCAAATCATCTGATGTCATGAGGAGGTGGTGGCAGGGTCACGGAATGTCTGTGTCCCCACACAGAGCTGGAGAGGGCCAGACCCAGCATCTTCAACAGCCTCTTGTGCTCCAACAAAACTCCTTGGCCAGCCCTGCTTTTTGGGGGTTTGCCAAAGCCGTGCCCAGAAAGCTGCCAGGAGCTGTTATTTCTCAAGGTGATCCCGACTGGAAAAGCAGCCAAGAGTGAAGGCCTCAAGGTTTTGTGAAGCCGTCAAGGTTTCGCGGGTCTGAGGGGCGTGAGCGGGTCTGAGGTGTTGGTGTCCTGGAGAAGGGGAGTTTGGGCAAGGGCAGCTCTGCTTTTAGCTGTGGGCTGTTGTGTTAATCACGAGGTCACTCAGGAAAGGAAGCGCTGGGAAGTGCTAGAGGTGCCACCTCTTCCCAAAGCACAGGAGACCACTAGTTTCCATATGGAGAAAGACTTTACAGGGATTTTCTTCTCCCTTTCTCCTTCCGTGTCTCTCTTCTTGTTACTTTGTCACTCCATCCCTGGGAGGGTGTGCTGAGGTGCAGGAGAATTTTCTGTGAGCTGAGAAATGAGCTGCTCATTTGAAAACACAGTGTGACTGTGGTGAACATTCTGGTTTTTTTAGAGGACGATACAGACACTCCAGACCTCTTCCCACAGAAAAGGCAGCAAAGCATCAATCCTTCCTTTAAAAAAAAAAAAAAAGGGTTTAATTGTGAGACAAATGAACATTAATGCCTCCCCTCCTTCCAGCTCACAAAAAAAAAGGCTGACTGGGAAACTAATTAAGTGGTTGGTTGAATTTATGCATAGAAGTAGCTTCATTCAATTTTATTTACTGCAACTTTCCTATGGAAACAGTGAACAGGAGTGTGGGGAGCAAAACTGAGGTTCAACAAGGCCAAGTGCCGGGTCCTGCACTTTGGCCACAACAACCCCCTCTGGGCACAGAGTGGCTGGAGAGCAGCCAGGCAGGAAGGGATCTGGGGGTGCTGATTGACAGGAAGCTGAACATGAGCCAGAGTGTGCTCAGGTGGCCAAGAAGGCCAATGGATCCTGGCCTGGCTCAGGAACAGTGTGGCAGCAGGAACAGGGAGGTGATTCTGCCCCTGTACTTGGCACTGGTGAGGCCACCCCGGGAGTGCTGTGTCCAGTTCTGGGCCCTCAGCTCAGGAAGGATATTGAGGTGCTGGAGCAGGTGCAGAGAAGAGCAACCACGCTGGTGAAGGGACTGGAGCACAAGTGCTGGGAGGAGAGGCTGAAGGAGCTGGGGTTGTTTAGCCTGGAGAAGAGAAGGCTCAGGGGAGCCCTCATCGCTCTCTACAACTATGTGAAAGGAGGTTGTAGCCAGGTGGGGGTTGGTCTCTTCTCCCAGGCAACCAGCCGTCAGAAAAGAGGGCTCGGCCTTAAGCTGTGCCAGGGGAGGTTTAGGTTAGATATCAGAAAGAAATTCTTTACAGAGAGAGTAATCAGCCATTGGAATGGGCTGCCCAGGGAAGTGGTGGATTCTCCATCCCTGGAGGTTTTCAAGATGAGGCTGGACGTGGCACTTAATGCCATAGTCTGGGAACCGCGGTGGGGTTGAATCAAGGGTTGGACTTGATGATCTCTGAGGTCCTTTCCAACCCGTCTGATTCTATGATTCTATGAAAATCTCCATAAAAATGCTGTTCATCTTGAGAAGCCCTTGACCGGATCCTGCATTGCCTGATGGGGCTTTCCATGGAATCACAGGCTTGGGTTGGAAGGGAACTTAAAGCTCATTTCATTCCTCCACATCTTCCACTAGACCAGGTCATGGTCTTTTCTCTTCCCAGCCTCATCCCCAGGACCTTCATTCCTGTTTGTGTGTCAGTAAAATACAATAATTCAGACAATAATTCAGGTTTGGGTTGGAACCTGCCTTGATATATTAAGCTGTAACTCCCATTTTTGAATATTTCTGAATTTTCAATTACTCAATGTTCAAATCATTCTATTTTCTAACAAAAATAGAAGCAGGATGTGTATTATAAACCTGAGGTTGGCTCTGCAGGGCAGCAGGTAAACAGGACAGTACCAGGGTCTCAAATGAGACCTGTCAGGTCTCCTCAATTTGTACTCTGTCAATTCTGGAAAAATTTATTCCTCTTGGAAGATTTCTGTGGGTCTGCATGACATTTGTACAGTGTTTTCATGATGGCATGTCCATGATGTGACTCCTTGCACAAAAGGACAAGAATTTTTGCATCTTCAACCTGAAGAAAAAATAAGATTTTAATGTAATTAATAGAATCCCACCTTTGGGGATGGAAAGCACCTTAAAGATCCTCTGGTTTCAATCCCTTGCCATGGGCAAGGACATTCTCACAGAGCCCCAGCTTGGCCAAAGGCTCAAAATGAGGTGGTAGTGGGGGTAGAGGTGCCCATGAATGAACCCCTGGAGATCACTGCACTGCCCCTGGACTGTCCTCCTGGGGGTGTGTGCTGGGACAAAAGGGGAGATGCTGCACTGTGAAGGAAGAGTTCTATGGATTATCAGTTCTCTGCTATTTTCAGTGTCTTTTATCCCCAGAATTTGCCCAGGAATCTCCGCAAGCTCAAGTGCTGGGTGAGCATCTCCTCGTTGTTTGGGGCTCTATGGCACTTTTATTAATTACATGCCATTATTCCTGAATTCTAGTGTCCCTGTTTACCCTCCTCCCTCATTTCACTCCGAGAGCCTGAAGCTCATCTGTTTGTCAAATTTGGGTTGTGAGTTAATTCTCTGTCGCCATTCCTGGGTCTCTGTGGCCCCAGGAACAGCCCAGGAATTGCCATTTTCCTCAGGAAAAGATCATCAAACCTGACTGTGCTGTCAGAGGTCATGGAAATCCATAAACAAAGACTCGAGACATGGCCTGTCTTACAAATACCAAGCCGCATGAATAAATGAATAAATAACCAACATGAGTGATTTATAATCATTATAGAGAGATGCTCATCTCATTATTCAATGGGTTGCTTCATTTTCCCTTTTTTTGTTTTCAGTTATCAGCTGCTCAAATCCCAAACAACCTGACTGATTTCACACTGACAACCACTTAGGACTCAGAACAATTTCTTTTCTTCAATAAAGGTAGGCAAGAAGTTATTTTGTCCTGGAAATGATGTAAGGTTTTGTAATACGTCTCCCATGCTGAAAGTGGGATGAGAGGTCAAAACTCATTAAAACTTTAGCAAAGCAGAAACCTTCCTGAAAAATATTCATTTGCTGTTTAATTTTTATAGGCCTTGATTTATCAAACGGTTTAAGTGTATGTTTAATTTCCTATATCATGAATTTCAGCTGCTTGCTTAGGGTTTTATTGAGTGAAAAATTGATGAGATTTATGGGAAGCTGGAGAGGAAAACCAGAGGAAAACAAGGTGCTTTCCAAGAGCGCAGTGGAGCCATGAACCTCCATGTTATCTCCTGTCCACGAGGCAGTCGC
This sequence comes from Oxyruncus cristatus, assembly GCA_013399855.1. Classification (NCBI taxonomy): domain Eukaryota; kingdom Metazoa; phylum Chordata; class Aves; order Passeriformes; family Cotingidae; genus Oxyruncus; species Oxyruncus cristatus. The sequence continues at coordinate 14,525 of VXAY01002642.1, forward strand.
TGATGGTAAGAACCTGTTCTTTGCACAGTGATGGCCCTGCAGAAATTAAAAATTCCATTGCAATGGCACAAACAAGGCTCCTTCCAGCCGGGAGTGCTCCCAGGAGCGAGCTGGGAGGGATCTGTCCCTCAGACCTCTCCAAAACTGGTGCCCTCCATGGTTACTTCTCTTCTGGATGAAGAGAGGAATCAAACCTTCTTAATGCTGTAATTTTTTTCCTTTCTGGAACCTCTAAAAGCCCTTTTCCATATTTTTGAGTTTCCCTCTCTCTGCCCTGATAAAGAGTCTCTGGTAGAACCACAGAATCCCAGGATGGTTTGGGTTGGAAGGACCTTAAAGCTCATCCAGTCCCACCCTCTGCCATGGCCAGGGACACCTTCCACTAGCCGAGGTTACTCCAAACCCTGTCCAACCTGGCCTTGGACACTTCCACGGATCCAGGGGCAGCCACAGCTTCTCTGGGCACTCTGTGCCAGGGCCTCCCCACCCTCTGAATAAGGAATTTTTAGGTGCTTTCAAATTGTCTCTCTCAATGGCAGCTGGGATTTTATTCCCATAATCCCAAATCTGTGCTGGGCAGGTTGTAAATCCCAGCTGTACATCAGGGGAAGAGTTGGACTCCTTCTGTCTCCATCTGCAGCCTCTCACTTTTATGACTCCTTTGGATCTTTGTTTCCATCCCAAGGAATGTCTTCATGCGGATGGCTGTGTTTGACCGTGGGCAGGATCCAGGGAAGGGGTTTTACAGGGCCTCTGGGCACTCAGGACACAGGAACACTTTGGAACATGCCTTGGATGTGACGGATGGGGAATTATCTCAATGCTAATAGATATCCAGCCACAAATTGGCTCTGTTTTTCTTCATTCCTCTGCTGCCTGTGGTTGGTGACTGACACTAAATCAAGGCTCAGACACATTAAACCACTAATTACCACTGATTTCTTCCTCGGTTCTTTCTTTTCTCAAGAGCAAGATGGATATATGGGAATATATCCATATAGATGTGCTGCCTTTGGGCATATTTCTGTCCCAGCCCTGGAGCACAGCTGGGTGCAAGATGGACGAGGTGCAAAGCTGGCTCAGGAGCATCATTTCAACCGCTCAGGATGTCTGTATTCCTTACTCAAATTCCTTACTAAACTCTGCAGGACTTTCCCATGGGAATGTTGTCCTTTGAACATACATTTGATCCCATACACACGATACAATGTACTTGCTGCAGCATCTTCTGTGCAAAATGCAGCACGAACCTGTCCCCAGACTCTTTGGGAGTTACAGTTCACTTGCAGTTCCTTGTGTTCAGGACATTTTCAGCTACGGAATCTTGGTTTTTTGGCCAGAAAACAAGGAAGGAACCCACTGATGTGCACGTAGGTCCTGCAAGTCTGACGTGTTCTTCCACATTAAAAAAGAGAAAATAAAATAGTGTAGGGATGGGATGAGGGGGAATGGCCTTAAGCTGAAGGAGGGCAGGGGTAGATGGGATATTGGGAAGGAATTCTTCCGTGGGAGGGTGGGGAGGCCCTGGCACAGGTTGGGCAGAGAAGCTGTGGCTGCCCCTGGATCCCTGGAAGTGTCCAAGGCCAGGTTGGACGGGGCTTGGAGCCACCTGGGCTAGTGGAAGTCGTCCCTGCCCACGGCAGGGGGTGGAATGGGATGATTTTAAGGTCCTTCCAACCCAAACCATCCTGGGATTCTGCTGTTCAATGAAAATAAACCCCATGGCTCCCAGGCATCCTCTGGGAAAACTCTCTGGCACCTTCTGGGAGTTTTTTGGGACAAATGCTGACTTTGAAGCAGCTGAAAACTGAATAACTCTGCACTTCACTTGCCAGAAATATTTTCTTCTTGAGTACCTGGTTATTAAAGATTCAGAGCTTCTCATCTGCTCTGAGACCGTGAACCATTTCCCACTGAGAGAATTCCAGTGTTTGCTGAGCACAGGTGGAAAAGCCTTTGCAGGGCAGAGCAGTGGGAATGGCTTGGCTGCAGTAAAGCAATGACATGTTTAAGATACCCACCACAATCGTGTTTATGCTGTTAAATACAGCAGCAAATTCTGCCATCAAGTTGGTTTTTGCTCTTCTATCAAAAGGCTCCAGAAACTGAACTTTAGCAAACAGGGATCAGTGACTTCGGGGCAGTCTGGGCACAGACAGAGCTTCTCTGCTCCTCAGCAATGAATAACTGTACCTGAGCTGAAGCAAGACTCGAGGTAGGGCTCTCTATTTTATTGTTTATTATTATTATTTACTATATTTTATTCTTTCTTAGAAGCAGTTTTTGGTTGGGTTCACCCTCCACACTCTGCTGGAGCTCAGACAAGAGGTTGTATCAAGGCTATGGTTTATGATTTTTGTTATAGATCAGATTAAATGACTCAAGTTGTTCTTCCTGGCTGTGAAAACAGAGTTTGGGATTCTTAAAAACAGTGACAGAGTGCTGGAGAGTCCTCCCAGGATTCCCGATGGAGATGGACTCCAGCCTGAGGTGTGCACAAGGAATAGTGCATGCTATGCCAAGGAACTGGGTTATGAGATAACTGAGCTTGGGGTTACAAATGAGGGGTATCAGGTGGGTGGAGAGACAGAAGATCTATTGGGACATTTCCATCAGCTCTTGCATGCCCCATTCCTCCCTGGGGAGGTGCTGATGGACATCCTGGAAGTGAAACCTAAAATACCGGAGGTGTGACACAGAAGTGTCTCCCTCCAACTCCTACAATCCTTGTTTGAAAGATGGGGTTTAACTTTGTATTTCTCTGGTTTGCAGAGTGGGTTCCTGTGGTAGCATTCTGTCATCCGGTGATTATTTAGGGAATTACTAATGGCATTAATAAATTAGTAAGGGAGGACATTTCACGTTATTCACAACGCAGACAGCTCAGGGGTGGGTGATGGTCCTGAACATGGGGATGGTGCTGGGTTGATGAGCTTAGAGGTCTTTTCCAAACTTAATGGTTCTCTGACCTAATCCCAGGATCTGGCTCTGGTTTGCAGCAGAAGCATCCCCATCTGCAACTCAGCCTCTCATGGCACACCTGGACTACATGTATTTCTGTGTTTATTTGTTTAGAGCCAAGCCTGGACTCCCCTGATGGCCCTGATTTCTGTAGGATCAAGCTCAGCTTGGAGCACCTGGTTTGGTTTTTTCCCCTCCTTTTTCCTGTTTTCCAGGAAGGCTGGTAAAAAACAATCCAAATGTCCCCAATGGATCTAACTTGCCAGCTCTGACTGCGCACAGGGATGAGATGCCCTCAGTGGTGTGAGGTTTGATCAGACCCATCCAAACACAGAGACAAGACAATCTTCTTCAATAATTGAAGTGGTATTAAGGTCAGGCCTCTCACTTTTAGTGCTTTTCAACTCTCTTGCCACTTATTTCCTTGCTCTTTGCAGAGAAATTACACTTCTCTCTGTTTGGCATTTGTTCTGCTCTGTGCCAGGGGCTCCCAGCAGCTCCAGCACAGCCTGACCTCCCAGAGCAGCGGGAATATCATCACTTGTTTCCATGGAGACTGCAGGAAAGGGATAAATAAATGTGGCTGGGAATAGCAAGGCTTCGCCTGCTGCTGCCAGGATAAACCAGGGGGAGCCATGGCCTGGCTGGGAGGTTACACAAAGAGGGGACAGCCCCTGGTGTTTTCCCTGTCTCTGTGTCACTGGCGCCATGGCTGGTGCTGTGGGATTTTTGTGGCCTCAGCATTCCCAAGGGATGGGGAGCGAACCCCAACCCATGGGTTGATTTTCACCGGGGCTGCCCCTTGAGAACCAGCGTGGTGGGCTTGGAGCAACCTGGGCTAGTGGGAGGTGTCCCTGCACATGGCAGGAGGTGGAAATTAAATGAGCTTTAAGGTCCTTCCAACCCAAACCATTCCATGTTACAACATAAAAATTATGTGGAGCTGCTGGAGGAGTCCAGAGGAGGTCCCGGAGCTGCTCCAAGGGCTGGAGCCCCTCTGCTCTCGAGCCAGGCTGGGAGAGCTGGGGGGGTTCACTGGAGAAGAAAAGCTCCAGGGAGACCTGAGAGCCCCTTGCAGGGCCTAAAGGGGCTCCAGGAGAGCTGGAGAGGGACTGGGGACAAGGGGTGGAGGGACAGCACACAGGGAATGGCTTCCCAGTGCCAGAGGGCAGGGAGAGATGGGAGATTGGGAAGGAATTGTTGGCTGGGAGGGTGGGGAGGCCCTGGCACAGGTTGCCCAGAGAAGCTGTGGCTGCCCCTGGACCCCTGGAAGTGTCCAAGGCCAGGTTGGACGGGGCTTGGAGCAACCTGGGGTAGTGGGAGGTGTCCCTGCCCATGGCAGTGGGTGGGACTGGATGATCCATCAAGTCCCTTCCAACCCAAACCATTCCATGACTCTGAGATTGCCCAAACATGGCAGGGATGGCATTTATTTGGGGTGGGCTCAGTGTCGCTGGGTGATGTCCCAGCATGAGCTGGGAGACAAACCTTTACAACACGCCACCGAAAAATTACATAAAATTCCATCTGGTCAGTGGAATTGCAGCCTGGGAGCCAGAAAAGCTCCCATTTGGATCCCAGTCTAATCGCTGAGCTGCTGCATGGTCTTGAAAGATCATCTCTCATTCCTCTCTTGTGCTTTCCTTATGAGGTTACAACACTTCTGGAGCAGGGAATGTCTGTCTGAGGAAAGTTTTGATGCTGTCTGTGCCAGGGGTGGCTTTGTCATGGTTCAGGTGTCTAGGTGAGTTATCTATCTATCTATCTATCTATCTATCTATCTATCTATCTATCTATCTATCTATCTATCTATCATCTATCTATCTATCTATCTATCTATCTATCTATCATCTATCTATCATCTATCTATCTAATCTATCTATCTATATTACATATGCACATAATGATATATAATGCCTATATAATTATGTACAATATAGATAATTATATACACTACACATATAATTATATATGATACATATATACTTATATATAATACACATATAATTACATAATATAATAATAATATAATGTAATATTACTATTACTGGTAACAAATAAAGTTCAGGAATGCTCTGTTTCATTCTCTCACATCCATCTGCTTCCAGGTCCTACAGGGATCCTCCAGAGACTGCTGGTGAAGGTGGGTCTTCCAAAACTGCCCTGACAATGAAAACGGACATCTGGTCTTAGATGATTCCTTTTTATTTGCTGCTTGGAGGGAATTTCTTAGAATAATGACTTTCCTTCTCAGAGGATTCAATCTGCCCTCACCCTACATTAGATATTTTCTCACAGAGAAAGAGCAGGTGAATTTTGTCAGAGCAGAAGGTTGGGGTGGATTAATCCCAGAAATCCTGAGCCCAGATCCTCCTCACCCTCGTGAAATGAAAAGCTGAACCCAGGTGGGACTGCTGAGGTGGTTCAGCTCTAAAATTGATTTAAAAATACAAGTCAGAACTCCCAGAATAGGAGAGGAAATTTTAAGTTGTGTCAGACCTGCCCTGTAACCTCCTCATGCCCACTGTGCCAGCAGCTTCTCCTGCACTGGCACAGGCACTGATTACCCCAAATACCACATTCCTCTGGGAGCAGAGAGACTTCTCCAGGCCCTGGTATTCCTCATTACATGAATCACTTTCCCTTTATCTCCTTTGCTTCTGCTGGGACACCCAGGCAATTTTCCAAGGCTGCGAGCACAGGATTGGGAAGGAATCAATGCCTGGCGCTGAAGCTGGAGCTGCTCTCTTGTGATTTCCCAATAAACCAGCAGCCACTTTGCAGCCTGATACTGCTCAAAATTGGGATTGGGGTGAGATGGGAAATTATGGCCTCTCTGTAGATGTTTGATAGAGCTGGTTTGGTGTCTTGTGTAGTCAAACTGAAGGTGTTTTACCCTCCCTCGTATTAAAAGCAAAAAACAGTTGGATTGAGCTCTGTGTTTCCAGAAGTGGCTGCATTCCATTAGAGTTTGCATATGATGGGAGGAAACAAAGTGGCACAGCAGAAAAGACCTTCCTTCCTCTCTTCTTACTCCTGAGGGACCCAGAAAACTCGTGGGCACTGATGCCCTGACCTCTGAAATTTGTCCTGTGTCATTATTTTTCCTGGGTCACTGCCTTGTGTCCCCCATTTTTGGTCGTCTGAGCAGTTCTGTGTCAGTGGTGCTTGTTCCTCTCTCCTACCCCCTCTGTTTCCTTCCTTTCGTGTTTGCCAGCTTCATGTTTAACTCTTAAGGGGGTCTGATAAACCATCACCCATGAATGCCAGTAAAAAAATGCCAGAATCATCCTTGAACTCTCATCTCTCCTTTTCCTGCTCCAGTGGGACTGAATTCCTAATTATAAAGAAGTAAGGAACAAGAAAGAAGATATGAAAGATACATAAGATCAAAGGAACTGTTCTGTCCTTGCAAGACAGTCTGTTTATCCTCAAGAAGGACTGTCCTGGTGCAGTCCTGGAGGGGAAGGGTGAGCAGCCCTGGAGGCAGCGGAAGGAGATTGAGGCTGGTGTGAAGATGTGTGTGAGGTTCAGGTTCTTCTTGGCACAGTCCCGCTGGAAATCCCGATCCCACAGAGTTAATGGTGGCAGAAAAAGAAATGCTGGGGGGGGGGGCTGGGAAGTGAGGGCTTGTTCCAGCTCGGTGTGAGCTCTGGCAGGGGGGCTGCACTCCCCAGGAGCCCCACACACACCCCGGGGGGGGTCTTTGCAAGGACACATCAAGGTGACAAAGTACACCAAGCTGGAGGTGGCCGTTTGTCTCAGAATCCTGCAATCATTTAGGTTGGGAAAGACCTCTCAGGTCTTTCAGTCAGCCACTGAACAGCCTTGAGCTGCTGCTGCTCTGGGGTGACAGAGGTTTCGCCTCAAGGAACAAGGAATCATGGAATGGTATAGTGGTAAGGGCCTTAAAACTCATTCAGTTCCACCCCCTGCCATGGGCAGGGACACCTCCCACTACCCCAGGTTGCTCCAACCTGGCCTTGGACACTTCCAGGGACCCAGAGGCAGCCACAGCTTCTCTGCCCAACCTGTGCCAGGGCCTCCCCACCCTCCCAGCCAACAATTCCTTCCCAATATCCCATCTATCCCCGCCCTCTGGCACTTGGAAGCCACTCCCTGTATCCTGTCCCTCCACCCCTTGTCCCCAGTCCCTCTCCAGCTCTCCTGGAGCCCCTTTAGGCCCTGCAAGGGGCTCTCAGGTCTCCCTGGAGCTTCTCTTCTCCAGTGAACCCCCCCAGCTCTCCCAGCCTGGCTCGAGAGCAGAGGGGCTCCAGCCCTTGGAGCAGCTCTGTGGCCTCCTCTGGACTCCTCCAGAAGCTCCACGTAATTTTTGTGTTGTAACATGGAATGGTTTGAGTGGAAAGGGACCTTAAAGCTCATTTAATTTCCACCTCCTGCCATGTGCAGGGACACCTCCCACAAGCTCAGGTTGCTCCAAGCCCCGTCCAGCCTGGCCTTGGACACTTCCAGGGATTCAGGGACAGCCACAGCTTCTCTGGGCAGATATTCCATTATTTCATCCTTAACAGACTTTTCTTGTGTTGGACCATTTGAATGTGGAATTCCTCTGAGGTTCAGTGCTTCAGTCCAGGATCCTTGGCAGGATTTTGGGAGGGATTTTGTCCTTTAGGAAAGCGTCAGTATTTGATCCAACAAACAGCTGAGGAGAGGAAAACACCCCACATCTCCTGCCCAGTTCCAAGCAAGGCTATGCAGAATTTCTCCTGCTTTCTCCATTGGGAATATGCACCCCAGTGGTCTTTGCTGGAAGTAACCGAAGGATATGGCCCTGTTAGGAATTTTCTGTGGATTTGGCATGCTGCCAGCAGCTTCTGCAAGGTGAAACAGAGGGGAAATGGTGCTTTTTAACTCTGTATCCTGGACTGCACCAGAGGCTCCAGCCCTTGGTAACCCGGGATCTGTGTCAGGACAGAGGGAACACACCGGATGCAAGTGGAGGAGCCATCCCTGGGGGAAGACAGCCTGCTCGTGCCTGGGGGGGTTTTCAGAGAGACTGGAGGGGTCACAGCATGCTCCAAGTGTCCATCCCTCTCAATAGCAGAGAGTTTGGAGTCAGTATTTGCATTCAACTCTGTTGCCTCAGTGCCAGAGTGATAAGTCAGAGAGACAACAAGTGGTAGAAAATTTGATTTGGGGAGGTGGCTCAGATTGCTCAGGAGGCACCATCTGCCTCAAGGGCAAGCTGGGAGGACATGGCAAGGAAGGAAGAACTGTGAGGATGTGAAGACAGAGGACAGACAGGCTGTTTGTGGGAGCTGTGGAGGAGCCAGAGGGATCAGAGAGGAAAACAAACAGCAGGAGGATGGACAAAGGATATTCTGCTGCCAGCACTGAGGCTGATTCCTGGAAAGATTTTGAACAGTTAATTTACCTGGGTGTCACTTTTCTTACACAGAGCTGGAAACTTCACCTCTTGTTGCTGCTGAACAATTTTTAGGAGGAACTCTGAAGCCCTCAGAGAACGGGCAGTTGGGTGGGTGCTGCTGGGTCACCTCCTTCAGTTCTAATCCGAGAGTTAATGCCGAGTCTTTGTGCATCAAACATGCCCCTCTCTGCTGAAAAACACAGTGACGGTAATAATAAATCTGTAAGATGCTTTGGGTTCTGTGGATGAAAAAGGACTTAGATGTGCTTGGGTCATGTTTTAAAATTCAAAAAAAAGAACATCCCATAGCGCTGCCAAGGTTAAGTGGCTGCTCGAAGCTGTTGCACAGAGTTTCCAGAAGAGAATGATTTTTATGGATTAAATTGGCAGCTGTGTGGCTGCCTGTCAGGTGGGCACTATTCTCTCTTGGAGCTGGATTTTCTGAGGTGGCCAAGCTGGACCAGAACTGCTGAGGATCTGTGTCTACATCTGGCACTGACATGTCGTTCGAGGTGTCTCTCCAGTCAGAGGAGTTACAGGTGCTCCCAGAGATGTCAAAATACCAAATGTCTAACTATTTCCTATGTAGCTAAGGTTCAATAATGTGTTCACAAACCCAGCCCCAGATAATATAGTCCCGTAGCTCTGGTGCCAGCACTACAGAGCCCCAGGGCTGGTGCCCCAGGGGGGTTTGCACCACATGTACAGCTGATTTAGACACCAAGGGACACGTTTGTCATAATAGTTCATCACCTTTGATTTCCATAACAGAAGGATGGACTTCCACTTTTCTTGCACAGAGCTGGAAACGTGACTTCTCATTGCTGCTGAACAATTTTTAGGAGGAGCCCTGAAGCCCTCAGAGAATGGCCTTAGGTACAAATGGAATCGAGGAATCTGAAAATACCAGACTGAGCCTTCCAGGGGTTCAGTGTTTTGAGGTAGTCGAGGAATGATCAAGGTCCCTGCTCTAAAAATCAGGCTGCTGGGTTTAACACTCCCTGTGAGCGGCTGGGCCTGCCCTGAGCAGTGTGTTCACCCGAAGGTTTTATTAAACAATTATCATTGGCAGCCTCTGTGTGTAAGTGGTGCATTGTTCTCCAGCAGCCCAGGGATGGATGTGTGTGTGTAACACTCCCACATTTCCAGCTGGAAAACTGGCTTTGAGCTGCAGGATTTGCTTTGCTGCATTTGATCCCATTCACAACGGTCTCAGTCCAAACTGGTTTGGGTGGAGGAGGAGACAATTGCAGGACAAGTGGACCTGTGTCCACACCACTGAGACACGGGTGAGCGTGTGAAGGTTTCAGTGGAGCTGTGGGGTTGTTGTGCATGCTCCAGACACTTCCTGCAAACACTGACCGGGTTTGGAGACACTCCATAGTGTTCAGGAGCTCTGGGATCGAGTCCAGGAAAGGGAACAGAGCTGGGAAGGGGCTGGAGCAGCAGGAGGGGCTGAGGGAGCTGTGGGGGCTCAGCCTGGAGAAAAGGAGGCTCAGGAGGGACCTTCTGGCTCTGCAACTCCCTGACAGGAGGGGGGAGACGGGGGGGCGTCGGGTTCTGCTCCCAGGAAACAGGGACAGGAGGAGAGGGAACGGCCTCAAGTTGCACCAAGGTGGGCTTAGACTGGATATTAGGGAAAGATTCCTTCATGGAAGGGTTGTTGAGCCCTGGCATGGCTGCCCATGGCAGGGGTTGGATTCCCCATCCCTGAAAGTTTTCAAAAACTGTGTGGATGTGGCACTTGAGGTCATGTTTTAGTGGTGAGCATGGTGGAGGTGTTGGTTGATGGCTGGGTCTGGGGATCTCAGGGAATTCCAAATTCCCTGTATCTGCAGCTCCCACCTTGGTCTCTCCTGGATCATCAGTCCAGAGGTTTGGGCACCATGGTGGGACAGAAATCCCAGGAATGCCAGGCTGGTGGTGCTGTGCTGGGGACAAAGGTGTTCTCCAGAAGACCCAGATCTGCTGCCTCTGTGACTGCAAGAACCTGCAGCGGGTGAGAGCCTGTCAGAATTCCTTCCCTGCCTCTCCCTGTCATGTTCCACTGGAAACATTCCAAACCAGAACCTTCTTCTCTGCTTTTAGGGATGTTTAAGACATAAATTATGCAACAAATGGAGTTGGCTACAGAGGGAATAAAAGCTCAGGATGATGTGCTGCTCAGCAGAGCTGGAGCTGAGGAATTGGGATGGGAATCACTCAAGAAAGCAGGAAGGGAGAGCAGAGGGAGATGGATGCAATTCCAACCCCTCCTAAGGACTGGAATGGGGATGGGTCCATTCACATTCCCATTTAATCTAGACATGATTTCTCGTGCTGGTAGAAGAAGGATGAATAGTTTAATGTGTTTTAAGAGACTGGATCAATAGGTGGTTAAACAAACAATTTCATCCTCCTTTCAAAGCTTGGATTTAGTTTTGGCTGCTTCTGGAAGGTTTGTAGCAATTTGGCCAGGATTAGGGATGCTTATAATGTGCTTTTTATGGGTTTGGGCTTTTGGGTTCTTTTTCTTTTGGGTGCTTTTTCTTGTGTAATAGAAATGGGAGGGAAACAGCAAGCACAGATTCCCAAGCCCAGTGCTTAAGGCCATGGATCCGGACGGAATGGGCTGCAGGGGATTTTGAGCAGATATTGAGGTGTGTGGAGTGCTTTAAACTCAACCAGTTCATCAGTGCCTGGTAACTATTTGATCCACAAGAAATCCTGAGTTATAATGCTTATCAAAAAGCCTCCATGCTGCTCAGGCTCCTTCCTCCTCCCTGCCTCTGATAGCTGGAGCCTCAGGCTATGGATATGTGGATTACAGGGATGCAATTAGGAGCCCAAGCCTGATGGCCATTCCTCTGCTCTCTCTTCTCTTGACTTTCCAGCCTGAGAGGTGCTTGTTGGAAAATGTAGGGCAAGTTTTTCAACTCTTGGAAATTCAGAAAACTTCCTGCCTGGGCTCAGATTTGATATTTAAAGGCAGCTCTTATCAAAGCAAGGGCAGGATGAACCACACTGCGACCACTCAGGACCTGCAGCCCAGCAGGGTATCGGATAAGGGAGGGCTCTGACATCCTAAAGAGACTCCTTGAAATTCTGCTTTAAGCTGAATTGTATTCAGTCCAAGCCCAAAACACTCAGCCAGTGAGACATGAAACTACTCCTCTCATGGATTTCTCTGCCCTTTCACATCGTAGATCCTGAAGGAAAGGAAATCTGGCCCCTGCACTTTGAGCAGAGGACACGTTTTGCCCCAGGGTGGGAATGGTGACATGCTGTTTACAGGGCTAATCTAAGAAAACACTTGTGTATCTTCTTTCTTGGGTATTTTTGAGGGTTTTTTTCTTTCTTTTTTGCAAGACTGGAAATTTGTTACTTTACTTTTCAACTTCCCCAAAGAACAAGGAATTCTCATCATGTTCCTTGCACTATATTAAGAAGACACATTCCAGGGACTACATAATTTTATTAATTGTTGTTCTATGAGCTGTTTTAAGAGGACACAGTGTGTTTCCAGTCTTGACTTCCCTAAATTACACCTTTTTTCTTTCCTAAAGCACCTGAAGCTGGAAGCATTTCTGCTTGGCTGACACGCCAGTGGGTGCAGGGCAGGAGGAACAGGTAACGGAGGGACAATATTCCTGACAACATCTTAATATGGGCTACAAGGAAAAATACCCTGAAAAGGCAGATCCAGGAGGGTGGAAAGGAAAGGGAAAACACATTTCAAACCAACTCCAGCTCATTAAACATCTCCAGCTGATATTCTCTCTCTCTGTTTTATATTTATATCTATATAAAATATAGATATATATATTCTACTGCATATTTACTGACTGTTCACCACAGGGAGAGTGCAAACACAGGAGGAATTTCCACAGAGGGTTTTGCCTCTGTGGGAAGGGTATTGTCTGATTTGGTTGGTGTGCCAAGACACAGGACAGGCAGCACAGGCAGAGCTGCTCCAGGGCCAGGCAGAGCAAGACTGGCCCAGGTTTCCAGCTCCTTTGTGTCCAGGAGGGATGGGAATGGTGCTCCCTGGGCAGGATTTGTGACAGACCTTGTTGTGTGAGGCTGGGGACACAGGGAATCCCTGGAATAAAGGGGCTGAGGATGAGCTGTGACAGCTGAGCTGTGACACTCTGTGCCAGATGCCAGCCCTGCTGTCAGAGGGGTTCAACTGCAGCGCCCTGGGTGGGGAAAAGTACTCTTTCCACTGTAGAATGGAAGCAACAACTTCAATTAGACAATCCCAGAATGGTTTGGGTGGGAAGGGACCCTAAAGCTCATCCTGTTCCACCCCACCTTCCACCAGCCCAGGTTGCTCCAAGCCCTGTCCAACCTGGCCTTGGACACTTCCAGGGATCCAGAGGCAGCCACAGCTTCCCTGCCCAACCTGTGCCAGGGCCTCCCCACCCTCCCAGCCAACAATTCCTTCCCAATATCCCACCTAACCCTACCCTCTGGCACTAGGAAGCCACTCCCTGTGTCCTGTCCCTCCATCCCCTGTCCCCAGTCCCTCTCCAGCTCTCCTGGAGCCCCTTTAGGCCCTGCAAGGGGCCCTCAGGTCTCCCTGGAGCTTTTCTTCTCCAGTGAACCCCCCCAGCTCTCCCAGCCTGGCTCCAGAGCAGAGGGGCTCCAGCCCTTGGCGCAGCTCCGGGACCTCTTCTGGACTCCTCCAGCAGCTCCAAGTCCTTCTGATGTCAGGACCTGGATAATGGATTAGGAGCAGCATTTTTAATGTCTTCTACCCCACTCAGCCTTCAGATAATTGTCTTGAGCTTCATGAAGCTGTTGTGACACTTCCCAAGCGAAGCAGAATTTACAGGGAGCTCTCCCTGGTTTGTGGTGGTGGCTCTGAGTTCATCTCATCCTTCTCTCTCTTCTCAAGTGCTGTGAAGACAGATTTGGTTCATCTCCATCATGCCTGGAATTCCTGATTATTCACACCAGCTTCTAACCTCAAAAAAATTCCTAAGCTCTTATGTCCCCTTCTCTCAACAGTCCCTACATTGATTAATCAACTTTTCTGAGCTGATTAACAGTTTGACAGAGACAAGGTGAAAGAACTGCATGGAAGCCAGCTCTTATTCCCACATCATAATTCCTAACTGAGGCAAAGGACCTTGGATTCCTTCCCTTTCCATAAAACCCATTAAATCTGTGCTGCCACCCCTGGGAAAATCAGGGTTTTTCAAGGCGCTGGTTCCTTGCCACTGGATCCAAAGGAGAAATAGATACACTGAAGTCTTTTTCCTCTCTAAGATATGAGGAAGTTTTCAGATAAAAACCCCACAGACAACATTGAAATGGGTCTTTCAGCCTTTTTCTTGGTGTGTCATTTGTGAGGCAAGTGAAGGAAGGGCTGGGTAATCCCTGGGATTAGTGAGCAGCACAACTGAGCTCCCAGGTTTTAAGGCCAGTGACAAAACATTAATGTGGACTTCATCTTCCAAAGCAAAAGCTTCGAATATTAGTCATAGAATCTGAAACTCTCATGTATTCAGGACTTCACTGGCAGATCTGAGCACATATTGCAGCCTGAAATATTCAGCGAAAGGAAACTTTGTTTTTCACGGGACCATAAAGAGATTTTTTTTCTGGCTTTTTAAAGCTATTTTCCTCTAAGGAAATACATTCAATCCATTCTCCCTCAGAAGGCAGCATTGCCATTTACCTTAAAAAAAAAGTTCCTTGCAGTGCCCTGTGACAAAGAGCTGAGGTTTATCTCACACGTGGAGAATGGCATGGAGAAGTAAAAAAAGGAAAAGTGATTTCCCAGAACTAATGATGAAAATCCAGGATGGAATTGAGATTAGAATCTTAATCTGTTCCCCTCTTGACACTTTACCCAGACCTAGGTCAGATCTCGCTGGGCTGAGGACACAATCACTGAAAGCCTTCCAGGAACTTGAGATGCAACAAAAATTCCCCCAGATATGTCTGGATTGGGATATAGGAATTTATAGTGGTCCTTTTCCCGGAAATATTGAGTCAAAAAGATATATTACAGGGACTAAAAGCCCATCTGAGAAGCAGGAGAGAAAAAAACAGCTCTTTTCTACTGGCTGGGGGCCAGAGGTGTTTGAAATGTTGGGTGTTAAAGCTCACTGGCCACAGGAAGTTGGTGGAGTGGAGGGGAAGGGGAAGAATCCTCTTTATTCCCTGATTTGATCCCTGAGGTTGGTGCTGATGGTGAGGGTCCAAAATACAGCCCCCCAAAAAGATCAGAGAGGGGGAGTTTGCTTTGGGGGTGGATTTAAAGCCCATTATAGACAGATTTAACACTTCAATTTATATTTTTTCATGTTGGTGCCCAGACAGATTGAATGTTTTTAGGAGGGTGTTAAAAGGGCATAAAAAAGAGGATGAGCATGGAGAGGATGGTGAAGCTCCATCCCAGGAGAGGAGCCTGAGTTAATTCCTTGCTGATCCCAGCAGGAATCAAGCCAAATACTTTCCAGTGTTTCCAATATCTTGATGTAAAGTGTCTGTTTTCCCTGCAGTGGCCGTTGGGACAGGAGGAGTGTATGGAACAGTCCTCGGGAGCCAAACCTGCAGAGAAATCCAAAGGGATGCTGGTGTGTCCCCCGCCTGGGAAAGCAGCACCAGGTACAAGTCAGAAGGAAAAATCACAGAATCACAGGATTGTTAAGGTTGGAAAAGACCTTTAAGGTCACCAAGTCCAACCATGAACCAGCAGCAGCACTGTGGGCACCACTAACCACATCCTCAAGTGCCACATCCACACTTTTTGAACACTCCCAGGAGTTGTGACTCCACCACTCCAGTCTCTTCCAATGCTTTACAACCCTTCCCAAGCAAAGAAAATTTCCTAATGTCTAAGCCAAGCATCCCCTGGCCCAACTGAGGCCAAAATGGGAAAATCTGGAAAGGAATTCTCTTTAATTGTAACACAACAGTCTGTGGATTTTACAACAGATTTTCTTTAAAACTTAATATTTCACCCATTTATCCATATCCTTCCTGCAGGAACAGTCAGATGCTATAGATTCAGATGTCATGGAATCACTTAATAATTTGGTGGCATCACTTTTTAAATTGTATTGAAGGTGTTATGATGTCAGGGACTATTTGAGGGTCTAAGGTTTGGCACTGCCAATAGGGAAACTGTGGCACAAGAGAGAAATAAAGTGTCCAAGGCTTCTACAGTTTGGGCAAAACCTGCAGGGAAAACAGAAGGAAGTGGCAGAAAACGGAAGGGGAAATGCTGCAGAGCAGCAGGAAGGGAGCTGGAGCTGGAGCTGAGGGTCTGTAGGGCAAGAGAAGAGAGGAGGAGGAAAGCAAAAGCCAAGTGTCTGTGGGGGAAAATGAAACACTAGGTGGGATAAAAGCTGGGAAAGCCTGGTAGAGGGAGATGGGGACAGGAGAAATGAGTTAAGAGTACCTTGTGTCCCTGCTTTGTCCATCTCAGCCTTCCAAAAGCCCAGAGAAGTGCAGCCTCCAGCGGTTTGGACTGTTCTGCGGTGCCTTTGCCTCTGGCTGTGAATTCCCCAGGGGGACCAAGGGGCAGCAAAGGGCTTCAGCAACAGCTCCTTTTTCATTTAAACCTCCTCTTCCCTCACATTCACAGGCTTTTCCAGCTTTAGTCTGAAGCCTCATTTAGTAGAGGAAACTTTGCATTTAATCCACAGCCCTATTAGGGAAACAGCACAGCGGGAAACTACTTAGACTGGTGAGCAGAAAACAGGGTTGCTAATAAACCTCTTGTTCCCATTACAAGAGTCTGAACATTTTTTTGTTTTAATAAACAGGAGTTGGTTATTTTGGATAACACTTCTTTTTTGTCGTTGTTGTTGTTTTAATGACTCCTTAAATTAATCCCCTGGTTCAAAGGCAGGGAAATGGGGTGCTGCAGGCAGAATTGGGCCTTCCTGGGGCACAGCTCACCCCTTTGCCTGCCACGTCTGGGAGATGCAACAGCTCTGCATGGACACAGGGTCACTGAAACCCCGGGGTTTGTGGTGGGATGTTTGAATCCCTCGATGAAAAAGATGCAACTGGAGCTTAAAGTAGCTTTAGTTAGGCTTGGTTTTTAAAGGTGGGTCCTGGGCAACGGCAAACACAGATTTTCCCATGCAGACCTATTTCCACCAGTGCCTGCTCTTCCAAAAGTTTTGGTGAGTCTATCCATTAGGGTCCCAGCTCCAGGGGCCCAGTTTGTCACTGTGTGGGTCTAAACAAAACTGTGTGTTTGTTGCAGGTGGGAGGGGAAGGCTCAGACAAGTTCATTAAAAAGCAAAGCCTGGCTGGTGAGCCTCGAGGTACAGAAAGGGCTCTTTTGCTTTCTAAACCCCAGAGAGGAGTCCAGGTGGGGCTAAACCCGGTCTAAGGCTCAGACTATGTCAGTGGTTTACATTTAAGAGATTATAGAAATGGGATTGAACCACCTTTGTCCCACAGGTTTTAATGATTGGCAAAATGAGAATGAAACCCAGTCTAAGGACAGAGGCCATTCCTTTTCAAACGCTTGTAAGGGTAAATCTTGGATTTGCTGGAATGATGGGGGTAATTCTCTTTGGATTTCACAGTTCTGAAAAGCAATTTTGTCTTTTCCTGCTCCATTCACAGAATAAAGAGGGACAGCACCGGAAGATGAATTTGCTGAGCAGTTCTGCACATTCCTGTGGTGGAGGGACTGGCTGGGAGCACCAGGAGCCACATGCAGGGTGTGAAATCCTGCAGTTCCCTTTTCTTCAGGGAGTTTTGGCTGTAGGAAGACGGGAATTGCTGGAGGGGGTCACAGCAAGAGCCTCATCTCATTCTTTCTCCATTCTCAAGAAGCCCTTTAAGGACAACTTGATTAAGACAACTTGATTGAGGCCCTGGATTTGGGCATCAGAACCATCTCAGGAAGGGATTTCCTCCCAGAATTAGTTACCACCAGTGAGGGATCCACTGCATCAAAGTTGGATCATCATCACCACCTTCTCCCCACTGTCTCAGTGGCATCAGGATGTAATTTTGGAGTTAATCCTTTATTTCTGTTCACCAGGTTGAGGTGGGGCTGTGGATCTGCATGTCCCTGGCCCTTGACACAGGACAGCACACGAGGAACCTGCAGGGGGGTCCCGAGGTGACTGAGAAGTCCTCTCAAACACAGATTTCTGAATCCTCTGTGGGGCTTAACTGCCACTACTGCACCAAGTTCAAACCTGCAGGGTATTTAGAACAGCCTTAATCCCATCCTAAAACAGTTAGGAGGAGTTTGTCAACTTCCTGGAGCCCTGATAAGGTGGATCTCGCTCTGTAACAGATGATTTTGTTGATAGGTTCAAATGAGGCAGTTAATTCTTCCTTTTGGTAACAGGATGTATGAGACTCCCTTCTCCTCCGAGACAAGAAAAGAGGCTGTAATCTCAGTCTCACTTTCAGTCAGTGTATCTTTTTGGGCTGCGACCTGATTCATGCCCTCAGGGTCAGGATTTCCTCAAGGCCACCTTCTCCTGCCATCTTTCCATCAGCCCAGTTGGTTTTGTGGAGAGCAGCCACGAGGCCACTTAACTTATGACTCCTCTGAGAAACCTTCTCTGTTCTATGACGTTGTTTACCCTGCTTTTATTTTCATTGCCAATTTGATTAGCTCAGCCTTTCCTAATTCCCTGTCTCTTCTGGAAGTCTCAGCTCTGACAAGCAGATCTCCACAGTTCTGAGCTGAAGGAATCCTCTGGATTCTTTGCAGCATTTCTACCTGGATTTGGGCACACTTCTATAATCCAGGGAAGGGATTTCTCTGAGGAGAGAGACCCAGAGGCTCAAACTGTCTTCAAGGTAACTTAGTCCGTATTCCTTACTTTAATTCCTTCCCTGTGGGACACTGAAATCCTGTGATAGGACAGGGAGTGATGACCTGAAGCTAAACCAGCAAAGATTGAAGCTAAACATCAGTTCAGTTATTCAGGAGCTGTGAACGCAGCACCAAGGAAAGGTCCAAAGGCAGAGGGATTAAAGGAATCCAAACTGGTGGGAATTAAGGATGACATCCAATCACACCAGTATTATTAAATGGTGTATTTGAGGGAAAATTCGTGTTTTTGAGAGCCAAAGCAGCCTGTGTTGGGGTAAAAAAAAAAATTACCTCTCCTAGAATTGTTGGTGCATTTTTATCACTGCAGCAAATGTGGCCAAGATGAGCGGGATTGGGGTCATTAGTGGCCAGGGAACAGGATGGATGCGAACAGAATTCCCCAAAGCATAAGGGGAATGGTTTGGTTTTGGGATCTGGAAACAAATAAACCCAGGCACACAGCAGGTTTTATTTTCTGGAGTAAATAAAGCTGAGTTTAGCTCATTTACACCCAACAAAGTCACCCAGAAGATCAAAGCAATTTACAGGTGTGTGCAAGGAATTTAAAGGAAATGCTCAATTTTAAGGCCAAGAACTCAGAAATTAGGAGGCAGAAACACGAATTTGTTGATGCTGTGTGTACTAGAACACAACTTCGGGGTGTTTCAGGCTCAGCTGATCACATTTAGTAGCAGGAGTAACTGGCACTGATAAACCCTCAAGCCTAAAAGTAGAGAAGCCCAAACTTTTCCTTCTGTGCAGGTTTTGGCATCTCCCTGAGCTGAGTGGAGGCATCTCCAGAACATTTTAAAGGCCTTAATGTTTGTTTTTCTGGACCAAAAATTGAAATGTTGCTTGTTTATTTTCCTTGCTGCTTTTGGATGCCTCAGTTCCTGGGTTGGATTTTGCTAATTCAGCCTTCCCAGGGTGCCCTCAGTGCTCATGGTTTTCAAAGGTTTCAGGGCCCATATTCTGAAACAACTCTTTAGGGTTTAGTTTCTTCTCCAAATGCCTAAATCTTCCAGTGTGACTATTTTCAACTGTACAGAACTGGATGTGTTGCTGACAGCAAGAATTAAACCACAAGAGTTCAGGTGCTCTGCCTGCAGAGGGGCTGAAGGATATTGAAGAGCTGATTGTTTCTGCGGGTATAAAGTCCTTTGAAAATATAAACCCAAGTTTTCGCTCACAACTGCAGACAAATTGGTCTCAGACACCTTATTTTGGGGTCTATCTAACACTGGGAATGCAGAGCTGAAGAGGGGCTGTGATGTCCCGTCCTGAAGATACTTTGCACCCAGGAAATGCTGCGTTTACAGCACACCACCCTAAACGCCCCCACTAAACCAAAGCAGAGGGAAGGACTCCAGTTTAGGTGGAAGTTTGGAGTTGTCCAGGTGAGTCCAGCTTGTCTGAAACTGAGAAAATGTGCCATGAAATCACCTGAAATCATAAGTTCTGTAGAACTTGAAGAAGGTTGTACTTACCTGGCTTTCATGTGTAATTGGGGTTGTTTTTTCCTGCAGGACAGAGTTCCACCCCCCAATTAAAACCATACAGGAAATGAGACAGTCTATTTGGGTGGAGAAAAATGGGTTGAAAGGGAGTAGAAAGGTAAAAATAGTCCCTTATTTATGTGGAAAACATGAACTGAACAACCAGTAACTGAAAAACCGAGAAATGAGGCAAAAGAAACACAAAGGGGACTAAATCAGTGTGTTTGTGTGTGAGACAAAGAAATTATTTCCCTCAGGGAATTTTTATCCCCGTATTAGGAGGCAGCAGAATAAATGCTGCCCTGGAACCATCTCATGATATCTTTACTACATCCCTCTCTCTTTTTTTCTGATAGAGGGTTATATATCTTAACTATTTTTTTTCCCCAGATTTGAATTTCATATATTTAAAACTGAAGCTATTTATAGCCTTCCCTTTGACTTGCTTCTGTATAAATGTATTTTAGGGTTGCTTGCAAGGGTTAAGGACACCCAGAGACATCCCCTTCTGGCAAAAATGGGGGAACACATCATAGGCTCCTCTTTCTTTTTTTCCTCTCAGACACCTTTTATTGTTGTTACCTGGCCATTGTGGAGGAACAGAATGAAAATGGGTAAAAGAGAGAAAATAAATATGCTCCAAACCCACTTTTTTCCTGACTGAGTTAATTAATATGGCCATGTGAGATGGCAATTGTGGGAGAGTATATATAAATATATATACAACATAACTGTTTAACAAAAGCAAGTGTGTTCTCCAGCATGTTCACAGCACTTACCTGGGAAGCTGCTTCCCTTCAGGCAGTTCCCTCGGATAATTAAATCTACAGTTGTATTTATTACATTTATTCCTCATTTGTTTCTCATCCAGGGACGATTTTCATCGTCCTGTGAAACGATTTGGGGTTTTGCTTTCCTGGCGAACAAAGCTATAAATTGTTGTTGATAAATTGATCACAGTCTGTACATGTTAGACAAGTGAATCTCCATTTCAGGACAGACAAGAGCTGCTGGATTTGGGATTTGGGATTTGGGATTTAGGGTGTGGGGGAGTTGCAGCTTGGTCGCTGCAGGTGAGGGAATCCCTGAGATACGTCAACTCCATGTTCCCCTTGTTACAGTGCCATGGAAACAGCAGATCTGAAGGAATGTCTATTGGTTGAGTGACTGTAAACCTTCAGAGGTCACCCTGCTGATGAAGAAATGACAGAACCCCAGAATCCCACAAGGGTTTGGGTTGAGAGGGACCTTAAAGCCCATCCAGTTTCCCCCACTACCATGGGCAGGGACACCTCCCATTAGCCCAGGCTGCTCCAAGAGTTTTAGGACAATGCAGGAGACTGGTAAATACATCCATGTGCAGTGTGAGGGAGCAGGAGAGACCTTCATGTTCCAGGACCTTTAGGGAATCTGTCAGGAGGGACAGGAGCTCCTCCGACCCCACCACCCCCCCCAGCTGAGGGGGCTCAGCTCTTCGTGTCCCTGCCTCTTCCACAAACACTTCATACCCAATGCCTGCCCTGGAAGGGCTGGAAGGAAAATTCAGTGCCTGGAGGGGCTCCAGGAACACTGGAGAGGGACTTTGGACAAGGGATGGAGGCACAGGACAAGGGGGAATGGCTTCAAAATAGCAAAAGGCAGGGTTGGATGGGATATTGGGAAGGAATTGTTGGCTGTGAGGGTGGGGAGGCCCTGGCACAGGTTGCCCAGAGAAGCTGTGGCTGCTCCTGGATTCCTGGAAGTGTCCAAGGCCAGATTGGAGCAACCTGGGCTAGTGGAAGGTGTCCCTGCCCATAGCAGGGGGAGGCACTGGATGGGCTTTCAGGTCCCTTCCCATGCAAACCAGGCTCTGTTATTCCATGGCTCCGTCCCTGCTGCTCAGGCCCAGGGCCGTAAAGCCCAGAGGTGGAGGTACCCTCAGGGCAGGGCCACATCAGGGTTAAGAAGGAAAAGATGGGTAGCTGCTGGAAAGGACACAGATAGATTAATTTGTGCTGCTCTTGAGGCAGCTTGTGAGCCAGCAAACAAGGCTTGCAGAGGTCCCAGCAGAACTCAGAATTAACAGTAAAAGAATAACGTGAATAGGAATTGTCTGGCAAAGGCCAACAGCCAGGTCCTGCTCTCTGCTTCGTTACAAACACGAGGAGTTTGGTGTAATCAGCCACCTCCCTGCTGGGCTACACTGAAGGGACAGAATTTGGCCCAGTTCTTTAGACCCTTGGATCCCTTTGACTCAGTAGAATAGAGCTGTCGTGCTCTGTTCAGGGCATATTGTAATCAGGCCCCACACAACATTGCCTGCACCCTGTGACTAATTTCTCCGGCAACACTAATTTAATTCTGTCACAGTTTGTAGGCTAAGAAAAAGCTAAATTGCCTGGCAGGATAATGGAGAAATGAAAGGGTAAGGGTAAGGGCAGGAGGGGTAAGTCTGGCAGAATTCTTTGACCAGAAGAGCCCTGACTATAATGCAGTGGAACAAACTTCCCACAAGAGCAATAAATAAGGAGCTTAATATCTCACCAACAGGTAGGAGCTGCTTCATCTGTGCAAGACATTCTGCTGGTGTCCTTTTTTTAAGCCAAGCTTCATCTTCCCAGCATAAAAATAGTTGCAGAGCCTCGAGCCATGAGCTCGTGAAGAACAAATCAAATAATGTTGTTGTTGTAGTTCTGCTAATTCCATCTCCCCATCCTTGCCCTGTGAAATCTGAAAAGGAAAAAAAAGATTGTTAAAAGATATAAGTTGTTCTTAAAATCGAAGGGGAGAGTGGTTGGTTTTATTGTGGTTGGGTTTTTAAGTGTTATGGATGATGTCGGTAAACTCGTGATAAGTGGTTTTACTTCTTCCCCTCCAGGTTTTACAATTATTAAAAGCCAGAGGTTTCAATGTAATTCGTTGAAATCTATTCTGAGGGATGTGAAATTAACTCTTCCAAATGACTCAGAGCTGCTGAGTTTCTGAGGCTCCTTTCAGGAAGGTTTGGGAGTGTCTGAGTGAATCCAGGAAGATGAAGCATGAGAAGTTCACTGCTTAAATAATGAGCTTCTAATGGCAATTTCTATGGCCTTTTCTCTCCTCAGTTGATCTGGAAACTGCCTCCCCATCATCCACTCTTCCTGGAAGATTGTTTATCCAGAGCATTTGCTCCAGTGGTGAGGATCAACTGGATTATTTCTTATTCTGATTTCTTATTATTATTTCTTACTCTGATTTCAAACTCCTAATTTGCCAGAGCAAGATTAAAAAGTATTCCTGGTGCAAGCAGTTGTAAATCCAGTGGTATGAGAAGGTTAAAGATCACTGGAAATTATCCCACTACAACCTTGGAATAACTGAACTCCTTTTGCATCATCACATATTTCTTTGAAACCCAGAGGTCCCCAGCCCTCCAGAGATCCCCTAAAAACAA
This sequence comes from Oxyruncus cristatus, assembly GCA_013399855.1. Taxonomy (NCBI): domain Eukaryota; kingdom Metazoa; phylum Chordata; class Aves; order Passeriformes; family Cotingidae; genus Oxyruncus; species Oxyruncus cristatus. Next base: position 37,579 of record VXAY01002642.1, read on the forward strand.
AGCAGAGCTTGTGCAGGTCTTCCAAAGAGAAACATTCTTGGAGCTGGCTTGGGAGAGGATTTCAGGATGGTGAAGAAAAATAGTAGGACTTGTCATAGAATTATGGAATCCTAGACTGGGTTGGCTTGGAAGGACCTTAAAGCTCATCCAGTTCCACCCCCTGCCATGGGCAGGGACACCTCCCACTAGCCCAGGTTGCTCCAAGCCCCGTCCAACCTGGCCCTGGGCAATTCCAGGGCTGGGGCAGTGTCAGGGGTTCCGGTGACTGGGTTTTTGGTAGTAGGGGGTTATAAGTAGTTTCAGTTAGAAGCTGCTGGAAGTTTTCACTGTCCTATGAAAAGAGCCAATGACAGCCAGCTCCAGGATAACCTTCCCTGATGCTGGCAAAGGCAGAGCCAATCAAAAGGCGCTCCTGGGATAAGATATTTAAGAACATAGGAAGAGAAGGTCCATGGAGCAGAAGAAATTCTGAGCCAGGAGACAAGCAGTCATCAAGGTCAGTGCCGCAGAGGTGGGGGGCCCAAGCGCCCCCCCCCCCTCCAGCAGGGGAAGGACTGAGAGCTGAGACCCCTGATGTCTGTGGAAGACCACTGGGGTGCAGAGACCCCCTACGGCTCATGCTGGAGCAGATGGATGCCTGAGGAAGCTGTGACCCCCTGTGTGACCCTTTGTGAGAGATCCAAGATGAAACAGAGTCCTGCTGGAGACCCGTGGCCCATGGAGAGAGAAACACCCACACTGGAGCCAGTTGTCCCGGCTAAGACTTGTGGCTCTGTGGGGGATCCATGCTGGTGCAGCTCATTCGTGACTCACGGGACAGCAGATTAAGAAGGACTATGGCCCGAGGGATGGACTCACGCCAGAGAGGTCCATCAAGGACTGTCTCCTGTGAGAAGGGACCCCCATGGAAACAGGGGAAGGACTCAGAGCCATAACCCCCCTGTAGCTGTGGTGATGATTGTGGTGAAGCAAGATGTCCCCTTGCAGCCCATAGAGGCCCATCAAAGTGCAGAGAGAGACTCCCCTGCACCCAGTGGAGGAGTCACCCGCAGGACAGCAGCATGAGAAGAGCTGCTGCCAAGGGATGGACTCAGACAATGACTGACCCCCCTTCTCCGTCCCCCTGCACTGCTGGGGAGAGGAGAAACAACACGGAGGAATGAGGGAGAGAGAAGGTGGGGTGTTTAAAGACTGTTTTATTCGTTTCCTCTTTAACTCTTATTCTGTTAGCAATGAATTTAACTTTTAGTTTGTGAACAGTAAATTTAAGTTCTACCCCCATGTGAAACTCCCAGTTCTTATCTCTACTAAGGAATCCTCAGGAGTTTCTCTCCTCTGTAAGGTTACAGAGGGAGGGAGAAGGTAGCAGTTTTTGGTGAGTGTTTGAAATTCAGCCAGGGTCAAAACCGCTACAGGCAGCCTCAGCTTCTCTGGGCAAGATGTCCCTGCCCACGGCAGAGTGGGGAGCTGGATGGTCTTTAAGGTCCCTTCCAACCTAAACCATCCTGGGATTCTGTGAGAATTTCTTGGAGAGATAAATTCAGTCCAGTCCTGGCTCCTCACACCCTCCCAGAGCTCCTGGCCTGGAGTGGCTGAGTGTGACCTCCCATGTCCATCAGAAGCTGAAAGCACCTTTCAGTGTGGATGAAAACAGTGTTTCTATTTCATCTGTGGGCTCCACTCTGTTCTGCCAGTGGCTGGAATCAGCTTTCTCAGAGCCACAGAGGCTGTTGGAGGAGACAAACAGCCATAAAAAATCCGTTTCCTAGATGGAATGTGCCAAATCCTTTTCCAGGGGTGACAGGAGTTGCTAAGAAGATTGTCAGTCTGGGATAGACGGACTTGAAGTGGTGCTGGAATAGTGTTCAGCTTAGTTTTTTCCTTCTTCTTCTTCTTCTTTTTTTTTTTTTTTAAAGAAAAAAAAAAGAAGTCCCCCACTGGAAAACCAAACCAGTTTTACAGTTTGGGATGTTGCAATTCCATTTATCAGTGGGGCAGGATCAGCAATAGCTTCAGGAAATCCAGCTTCCCTCTGTGATCCCTCTGTGTACTGAGCTGGAGAGAAATCTGATGGCGCAGAAGAACCACAAAGTGACTTTCAAGCTGCTCAACTCCCTTAGCTTGTGACATCCACAGGGATGCCTCCAGAGCCAGGTGAAATTCCTGTTCATTCCCAAGGAAACACCTGGTTCTCCCAAGCCATCGACAGGAAAGGCTTTGCTTTATTTCTGGTTTTTAATCTCTTGGCTAAAGCAGCTCCTTCCCCTCTCCTTCAAGCACAGAAAATGGGTGCAGCTCCAGCTGGGGACAGGAACCAGGACAGGCAGAGGTGGCACTGCCTGGAGAGGGCTGGGAGAGGGGGTTTCCCTGTCCTGTGTCCTGCAGGGATGGTGCCAGGCAGTGGAGGGAATGTTAAGCCTGGAGCTGGATGGGTGTGTTGAGTTTAACTGGAATTCCACGGCTCTGGCACTTCCAATAGGAGCTCCAGGTTTGCCCCCAGAGTCACAACAGGCTGGCCCTTCACTGAGGATTCTGTTTAGGGCTTGACTGGTGTCAAGGAATCCATGAATATGACACTGGAGAGCAAAAGGCACTTTTCCTCAGTCGTGAGGAGCTGGGAGATGCCATGTCTTCCTCTCCATCAGCTCAGGAACAAGACCAGGAGTTAGGCAGGACTGGAGAATGTCAAACCTCTGACCCTCTCCTTCATCAAGGAGATGTTTTACACACACAACCTCTTAAACTACTCCAGGCCCAGCCCTTGAGGTTGTGGGATGTCCCATATGGGTTCTTCCCTGCTGGGCTTCCTCTCCAAGATGGTCCCTGTTCAAAAAAACATTAATAAATGAAAGTAACTGACTCTTTCCATCCTGGAAACTCCTTCTTCCTTCAGCATCTCCTGGGTCATCAATGGGATGGTCTGCTCTCAGCTGAGATTCCCAGTTCAGGGTAATTACGTTGTCATCCCTCCCTCTGTTTTAGTTAAATAACAAGCCAAGCATGGGCAGGGAGGAGATTTAACACCACTGACCCACAGCTTTGGAGGTGAGACCCAGGTAAGTTGCTTTAGTGGGACAGTTTATCCCCAGCTTGTATTCTCTTTAGACACCTGAGTGTTTATTTTCTTTCAAGAGTGTGGTGAATTAAAAACTGCTTTCTGCAATTTGTTCAAAAACACAGCTGATGTGGGTAGCACTTGTGTGACCAGGCTGGTCCCAGGGCTCTTGTCCCTCTGGAACAGCCTGAGGAGGAGTTTGGGCACTGGGAAATGTAATGATTTCCCCATTAGTTATAGAGGGAACAGGGTTCAGGGGTACAGGGACAATAAAAGGGACTTTGGTGGCACAGAAAACTCCTTGCCTTTAGAAATGGGGATGGAGAGACAGGGAGAAATGGGGGCAAGAGGAGGAAGTGCAAAAAAACCCCAAAACTCCAGAAGAGGGACAGGAGGGGGGAGGCTTTAAATAGACATTTGGAGCTGAGGAACATCCCACCTCTGTTCTCTCTGTATCCAGGCACATTCCCAACGTGGCAGCCACCACAGGGGCTGTTCAGGGCTGGACTTCCTGAGGCTGGGAAGGGCTCTAGGCTGTGTTTACACCCTGGGCAGTCTGGGGGTGAGAAAATACAAGACTTGGAGGGAGGGACCTGTCCCAGCTTTAGCACCAATGCAAACATGGCCGTGGTTTAACTGGTGCCAGACATTAAACCACACAACAGAGCTGCTGATGTTGAAATACTTTCTCCCCCCCACCCCCACCTCAGACCAGACTTTACTAAACCCAGTGAAACACTGATGACCATTTCGCACATGAAGGGATTTTTGTTTTCGGCCAACCTGGAGGGCTGTGCGAGCTCCATAAGAAATTCTCTACCATCCCTTCACTCCTCATCTGAATCACCACAAGCTCATTTCTCCCTCTGGTCTGTGGCTGAAGTCTGGGCTGCACTGGACATGGTGTGTATTTGGTAACTACAATGAATAATTTACCAAAAATGCACCTGTTTTTCCCAACCTTCAAAAAGCTCAGCATGTTTGTACTACTTGTTTTCCCTAGAAAAGCTGTATCTTAAATTTCCTTCCAGATCTTTAGTAACCCGAACTTAGCAAGAGAAACAAACTGCCTGAGGAAACAATTAACTTAAATTTACCTGAACCCAAAATCTGACCCAGTGACACGAATAAATCCCAAGTGATTCAAGCCTGGGAAGGAGTTTCAGCACATGGAAATAGGGTTTTCAAGAGATCAAGTTTCTTCTCATCTTGGAAGCTTTTTGCCCCCTGATGACAGTTGTCACCCCATTTTCCTCAAGACAGGCTCCACCAGCCTAAAATGTTCTCCCTGCATGAAGAACAGAGGTTTAAGAACTGAGAGTGGATTTATTTATCCATCTATATGGATATAGAACTGGATTTGTCTGGTAGAACAGGTGTTTTGGGTGGTGATTTGGACGAATCTTTGAACGTTGCCCAGTGCTGAAAACTTGTTGACTGGCCTGGGCCTGATGACTGGCGATAAAGCAGAGGGACTCCAGGGATCCTCCCAGCAAATCAACAGGATTGCGGCAAGAGGGAGTCAGTCTGCATGGCTGAGAGGTGTTTGTTCCTCAGGGTTTGATGTGGCTGATGGCTCAGGTAGCCAAGATGCAAGTCTTGAGTGAGCAGGGCTTTCCCTGTTTGTGTACAGGCAGGGGTTAAATGGAGGAGTGGTGTTATTTGTGGGACAGGCTCAGCCTGGATGTAAGAAGGGCTGGATGCCAACAGGATGGTTTGGAAGGTTTGGGGGATGTTGGGTGTGGGCTAACAGGGCTGGGCATTGCTCCTGGATGGCACAGGGAACTCCAGTCCCAGCCACAGGATGGAAGGAGAAAGGCAGTAGTGCTGGGAAAGCTGATATTTAAAACGCAAGTCTGATTCTGGAAAATGTTTCCCACCTTTATGATGAGCCTGGATGTGAAAGTGGCCACCCTCGGAGAGAGCACTCTGCACACCTGAACTGCCTATGCCACGGCGGGGGAAGGAGCAGAGGGAGGGAGCAGCTCTGCTGGGAGGAAAGGCTGAGAGAACTGGAAGTGTTCGGCCTGGAGGAGAAAAGCTTCATGGTGACCTAATTGTGGCCTTCCAGGGCCTGAAGGAGCCAACAAGAAAGATGGAGAGAGACTATTTACAAGGGCTTGGAGTGACAGGCCAAGGGGGAATGGCTTCCCACTGACAGAGAGTAGGGTTAGGTGAGATATAGGGAATTAGTCCTTCCCTGTGAGGGTGGGGAGGCCCTGGCACAGGTTGCCCAGAGAAGCTGTGGCTGCCCCATCCCTGGAAGTGTCCAAGGCCAGGTTGGATGGGGCTTGGAGCAACCTGGGCCAGTGGAAGGTGTCCCTGGCCATGGCAGGGCTGGGATGAGCTTTAAGGTGCCTTCCAACCCAAAGCATTGTGGAATTCTGTGAGTACCAAGGCCATGTGTCCTTCCTGCCTGTTTTATACAGCCACCCTATAGACTGTTTACAGCTCAGTAATCCCCCCAGAAATCACCTGGGTTTGGTTCAGAGCACTTGGCCTGGGATCCAAGCAGGGATCCAGCAGGGCCTGGGATCCAAGCAGGGATCCAGCAGGGCCTGGGATCCATGGCAGGGGCTGATCTCCAGGCAGCAGCTCCTCCTTCTCCTCCTCCTCCTCCTTGTGCTGCTGCTCTCCCTGAGGCAGGAGGGATGAAGAGCATTAATAAGAAGGCAGGCACAGACAGCAGAGCCTGGGGAAGAGGTGCTGCTGCATCCCCACTAATAAATCAGGACCATTATCCCACCACGGGAGAGGAGCAGGACCCAGAGTGCAGGCTGTGAGTGATGGCCCTGAGCCAGCCCAGCTCTCCGTCTTCCTGAGCACTTCCCTGGGCACAGCTCCAGCTTCCATTAATCCCATCCACTCCTGCCCAAAGCCCGGGAAAATATTTCTTGTGTCTGACAGTTTGGGGTGGCTTTTTTTTCATTTTAATCCTTGCTGGAATGAGCAAGAGCCCAAAACACTGCAGGGTCACCAAAGTGCATCAGGGCAAGGAAATCCAAAAGCCAAGGAGCTTTGCCTCCTTGGAGTCCCCTTGGAGCCCCTTTTGGCTCCAAATTCCTGGGCAGAAGTAAGGAGAGAAATGACTACAGCCCTGTGTCCCTGCAGAATCCATCTCCTGCAGAGTCCCTTTCCTTCAGAGGAATTTGGGGAGCACACAGGGCATGCTGGTAGCAACCCCCCTGAATCCATCCTGGTTTTAGGCCGGGTGGGAGCACTGGTCCCAGGCTGGGCTGGGTCTGAGTACTGATCCCAGGCTGGGCAGGAGCTGAGCACTGGTTTTAGGCTGGGTCTGACCACTGGTCCCAGGCTGGGCTGGGTCTGAGCATTGTATTTAGGCCGGGTCCAAGCACTGGTCCCAGGCTGGGCCGGGTCTGAGCACCGGTTTTAGGCCGGGTCTGAGCACTGGTCAGTTTGGGCTGGGACTGAGCACTGGTCCCAGGCTGGGTCTGAGCACTGGTCCCAGGCCGGGTCGGGTGTGAGCACTGGTCCCCGGTTGGGCCGGGTCTGAGCACCGGTTTTAGGCCGGGTCTGAGCACCGGTTTTAGGCCGGGGCTGAGCACCGGTTTTAGGCTGGGGCTGAGCACTGGGCCCAGGCCGGGGC
>VXAY01002642.1:55636-72817 GCA_013399855.1 Oxyruncus cristatus
CCTGAGGTTTCCCGGCAGCGGGCGTTCCCCATGGCAGGGGGAGGGGGGGGGTGTGCCAGCGCTTCCCCGGCGCTGCCGGGGGTGGGATCATGATGGGCGAGCGGTGATCCAAGGAAAGTAGCGATCCAAGGTGGGCTTCTCTCGGCAGGTGTGTGATGCCCAGCACAGCCATGAAGAAGAAGGTAAGGACTGGGAGGGGGATCCTGTGCTGTTGGGTTTTCCTTCCCCATCTGGAAATGTGTTGTTTGTTGTGTCCATCCCTCTGGGGCTCAGGTGCCTTGGAAGACTCTTGGAATCAGCAGCTGCATCAAGTGCCAGACATTAAAATTGGGTTTATTCCTGGCTGATTGCAGGGCCATCCACCAGAACTGTGGGCAGCTGTTTCTGGGGTGTGTTGCAAAACCCTCTGCAAACTCCCGTGCTCAGTGTGGGGGAAGAGGATCTGCTCCAGTCCACTTCCTTGGCTCTTCCAAGAGGGCCCTTCCAAGGAGAGAGCCTTCCAAGGTGTCCCAGGAGCTAGGTGGGGAGCCCATAATTCGCTCAGGGCTCCTGGGAGGATGGAATTTAACCCCTGGGGAAGGAGCAGCTCCTCTGGGAATTGAAGGGGTGGGTATATTCCAGCAGAAGCACATCCAAAGCTGTTAAAGGGGCTGTGTAGGGAATACCTGGCTGGTTTTCCATGGTGTGCTAGGATTTGGTTTCCTGCCTGCTGGTTGATCCCTTTGCAAGACCTCTGCAACCCAAAACTTGGGATTTGGGGTTTTCTGTGGGCTGGATGGAGTTCCTGGTTGTGGTGTTTGTGCTGGTGCTGTGAAATGAGAGCTGTGCTGTGCTGTGTTCCCTGGGATGAGCTCAGGGGACAGCACAGCCTTCTGAGCTGGCCTGACCAGCCTCCCTTGCTCAGGGGCAGGCCTTGTTCCCAAATCCTGGAGGCCTGTGCTCAGGTTCCTCTGGCCAGGGCTCTCAGCCTCTGAGGAGCTGCAGGAATGACTGGAGTGAGCAAGAAGGTGGGATTCTACCAAGGTTTTCTTGTGAAATTGTGGTAGCTCCTGCTGTGCTGTCACAGAGAGAGGGTGGGAGTGGAACAAGTACCCTCCTGGCCAGTGTCCTGCACTCCTTAAACTGTCCCTGCTCTCCTTAAACCTCTCCTTCATGGGAGACTTCCAGAGCTGTTGCCAAAGGCTGGATTTGGCTCTGTAACTGGAACTTGTTTAACAGCTGGGTTTTGTGAGCAAGTCTGTGTTGGCTGCCACTGTTGGTTTGGGGTTTTTTTGATTTTTATTTTTAGATCACAGTGTCAAGTCTTGCCTTGTGGGACTGTCTTCTGTGGGACTGTCTGCCCTCATCCCCGCTCCCCAAGCCCCAGCTTTTTGGTACCTCTCCTTTGGCCTGATGTCCTGCAGACAAGACTCTGGAGTCAAGTGTCCCCCATACACTGGTGCACCTGGCCTGGGCTGTCCCACCTGCTTTTAACTTCTTTTTTTTTTCTGGTCTTTTAAACCCTGATACTTGAATTGTCACTGGCATTTCACTTCTGTTGGGGAAGAGAAAACAAGTCACGTTATGAGAAGGAGAAGAACAGGATCAGATGATCTTTAATGTCCCTTCCAACCCAAACCGTCCTGTGATTAGGATGGGGGGGAGGGATTGTTTCCAGTCTGGTCTTAAAGGCTTGAGACAAAGCTGTTTCTCTGTCCTAGCAAAGTCCTTTGCTGCCATCAAAGCCATCAGGGCTCTTCCTGTGGTTGGGGGCTGGGAAAGGGGGAGGCAGCTCCTGCTCTTCCCAAGTGCTGTTGGGAGAAGGTGTTCAGTCTGACCACAATCCAGTGTCCATGGATAGCAAGGAATTAAGGATGTCCATGTCCTGCTTCCCAGGCCTGGTGCTCCTCTTTGCCTCTGTTTCCTGGTGCAATCCCAGCTGAAAGGTGTCAGTGTTGTGTTTCAGTGGCTTTGGCAGTGAGATGGCAACTGGGGGGGCTGTGAAGGCCTTAGTGCTGTTTCATACCTAATTCCTCCTGTTTTTTTTTTTTCCCTTCCCAGGTGCTGCTGATGGGTAAAAGTGGGTCAGGGAAGACCAGCATGAGATCCATTATCTTTGCCAACTATATCGCCCGGGACACGCGGCGCCTGGGGGCCACCAGTAAGGCTGCTCTTGTCTGCACTCCCAGCTCTCAGGGCTCAAACCCCTCTCATTAACGGGGTGGGACCATTCCCTGCAGCAATTCCTGCCTCTCCTCTGGATTAGGTGTGTCCCTGCTGGTCCTCCCAGCTGCCACTCCTCACTGGGAGCTCCCTCCGAGGTCAGCCTGGGACAGGCAGGAAGCTGGAGAGGGAAGGGGGAGGCAGTACTGGCTTCAATTTTGCTGCTTTATTGACTGGGTCCAGTTTTGCTGCTTTATTGTTTGACTTCTATCCTTAATTTTTTTTATTTTGGGATCAGGAAGCAACTTTTGCTGCAGCTACACCTGTTAGTGGAGGAGTGTCAGAGCCTCCATGTTGGTGGAGCATTCCTGTTGTATCCAGCTGATCCCCAGCACAGGGATCCTGTAATCCACCTATGGTTTTGGCAGGATGAAACACTGGGTTTAATTACTGCCTCATGCCTTTTCTTTTTTCCCTTCCAAAGCAGCCATTGATGGGAAAAAGCAAGAAGTGATTCCTCTGAAAGAGGGGGATGAATTGTCCGTATCTAACTCTCCTCACAGGGAAGGATTTAATGTGAGGACTTAATGTCAGGGATTGGTTTAAATTTGGCCTGTTACTGAAGTTTCCATTCTCTATGTTACTGGTTTATTTTGTCAAGGCTGGATTCAGGCCTTGCAGAGTTTGATGCAACTAAAATCATTCCAAAAATATCCCAGAGATGAGGGAGCGTGTGGTTGAAGGGGGGGGCACCTGCTGCACTTCTCAGGAGAGCAATGTCCTGGACAGGGAGGCTGGAATTCCCGTGGGAAGTGTCCAACAGTGGTGTTTAGGTGGGATTTTACCAACCAGGGGCTGTGCTGGGAGAAATGGCCCATCCCTGGAAGTGTCCAAGGCCAAGTTGGACTGAGCTTGGAGCAGCCTGGTGTTCCTGCCCATGGCAGGGGGTGGGATGAGATGGGCTTTAATGTCCCTTCCATCCCAAACCATTCCATGATTCTCTGCTGATTATTGGAGGAGGCAGCTCTGATCCAGGTGTGTGGTACAGTCAGTAAACTCCTCTTGTCTCTCTGCAGTTGATGTGGAGCATTCCCATGTCAGATTCCTGGGAAACCTGGTGTTAAACCTGTGGGACTGTGGAGGGTAGGTAATGTTTATTCCCTTCCTGTTCAGTCCTTTGGGGGTGGCTCTGGGGAATCAGGTGAGGATGGAACAGAGCAGATTCTGTCCAAGGGAGGAGTGTGGTGCTCGTGTGCCAAGAGAATCCTCTACCGAGGCTTTCTCCTGAGGTGCTGCTGCTCCTGGAATTGCCCATCACCAGTTTGTTCCAAGTGGAATGTGTGCAGAGAGGTGATGCTGAAGGTTGCCAGTGATCCTGTGGCCCCTGGAAGCAGGTTTTTGAGGAATGCTGTCCCTCTGATGGAGCCTCATTTGAGCTTTGCTTAACTTCCTCAGCTCCGTGGCCTCATGCATCATCTGAGCCACATTCAGCCAAAGCCAGAGGAGATTGAAATCCTGGGATAACAGGCTAAACTGATACTTTGGTCATATTTAGCTGCTTCTGCTGCTGTGGGTGTTTTATAAGCAGCTTTTTAGAAGCCAGTGTGGATCCAGAAGCAGGACACAGAGCACAAGGGAAGCTTCAGCTAAAGGTGGAACTGGTGGGCTGATGCTCTTCAGGAGCTTCCAGCTTTGCTTGGTAATGCTCAGGGAGCCTTGTCGTGGGGAACAGAGCTCTAATGCGCGCTCCTGTGGTGGGGTCTGCAGCTCCAAATTCCAGCCATGATATTTTACACTTAGCACCTTCCTGACCTTACCAAGCAAGTCCTGGTTGCTCTAACAGGAGTCTCCTTGCTCTCCTGCTCTGCTTCTCAGGCAGGACACCTTCATGGAGAATTACTTCACCAGCCAGAGGGACAACATCTTCCGCAACGTGGAGGTTCTCATCTACGTATTCGACGTGGAGAGCCGGGAGCTGGAGAAGGACATGCACTACTACCAGTCTTGCCTGGAGGCCATTCTGCAGAACTCCCCTGATGCCAAGATCTTCTGCCTGGTGCACAAGATGGACTTGGTGCAGGAGGACCAGCGGGATCTGGTGAGAAGCCGAGAGTTGCCATGGAAATGCTTCCCCCCGGAGCATCTCCTGCCTATGCCGGTGCAAGGCGGTGTCACACATCAAACACAGCCCTGCCAGGGCTGTTTCTCGAAGGGTTTCTCAGATGTTCAGGCTTGGCAGAGCCCTCTAAGCTTTCTCTGCCTTTTTTGAAGTGTGTCATCCTATAATGTCGTGGAGAACAGAAGCAGTGATTTTTAGTGACAACCACTCAAAGCCTTTCCCTTTACAGTGCTGATTCCAGAGCTTCCAGCACACCTTGGCTCCAGAAGGGAGGTGGCACTGAAGGAAATGCAGCTCCTTAAACTCCCTGCCTGCCATTTGGATGGTGGTGGTGACAGTGAGGGTTGTTTTCAGCTCAGCTGCTGCTTTCAGTCCAGCACAGGCTCTGTTCTAAAGCATCACCAAAAAAAAAGAGGTGGAACTTTCCCACTTAACCAGGAGGTGGTTTCTGTTGGTTGATCCTGCTCTGCCTGCCCAGAGATCCTCTGAAGCACTCAAGGACCTGAACAAAGGCTGGGGATCAACCTTTCAGAGATGTTTGTTGGCTTCTGTTCTGTTTGGAGCTTTTGAAAGGTCACAGGGAGGTGGGAAGATGTTGAGTTCCTACAAACCTTCCTTTTTATGCTTGGACAACTCCTGATATCCCAAGGGAGTTGAGCTGTGTGGGTCTGAGCACATCCCCAGCTGCTTGGCCACTCCCTGCCTTGCAGGGAGTTTGGAGACCATTTCAGGCTGCTGGTTTTTGTCAGAAATAAGAGGGGTTTTTAAACTTTTTACCTGTTCCCACTGAGTTTTGCCTGGGCAGCTGCAGGTGGAACGTACAGGTCCTGTGGCTGAAACCAGAGCTGACTTCCCTGCACAGACAGACCTTTCCATGTGACAGGTTGGTTTTGGATCCCTTGTCCTGTCTGAGAGCAGTTCCTCTTCCAGTTCTAGTTCTGCCCTCCAGCTCAGGGCAGAAACAGCTCAGAGCTCCTTCAGAGGGCTCAGGGAGCTTTTCCTCACTTCCCTTCAGGCTGAAGGATGAGTCTTCTTTGCTGCAGTCCTGTCCAGATTTGTGGCGGGACTAGTGCGCAAGTACTGGTTTAACCAGTGGTACAGACTCAGGGGAGGCCCTGAAGGGAGGGGTAGGCAGAAGAGGGGCCCATCAAGAGCTGTTTTAGGGTATCTGCTGCTCAGAAGACCATGCAAATACTGAGCTAAATCACTGGTTTTGTAGATCTTAGTGAAGCCTGTGGTGTCCAGGACCCACATGGTGTTGGCCCAGCATTTCATGGGGCTTGGTTCATGTTCTATCATGTTCCCACAAGGCCCAGATGAGGATGATGGTTGTGTGTTCCCCTTGCTGGCTATCCTGCTGCTGTTCCAGCAGTTCCAGAGGAACCTGGCTGGGCTTTGCTGTTCCCCTGCTGCCCTTTTTTGGTGCCCATAACTTCTGAGGGGCAGAGTCTGTGTGAGCTCATTCTGAGGGCCCTCAGGTGCTTCCCTCCCGTCCTGCTCTCAGTGATGGAGATTTTAGCCAGGGATTTGTCACAATTTAGGTCCTCAGGGACACTCCAGCCTGTCCACCTTCACTTCCACTTCACAATACCTGCAGTTATTTCAGCTTTGGGTCTCAGGGAAGTTTTGGATTGCCCATCCCTGGAAGTGTCCAAGGCCAGGTTGGATGGGGCTTGGAGCAACCTGGGCTAGCGGAAGGTGTCCCTGCCCATGGCAGGGGGTGGAATGAGATGATCCTTAAGGTCCCTTCCGACCCAAACCAGTCTGGGATTCTCTAGCAAGACATCCATGGTCTGTATGGCCCTGCTGCTCACTGGGAGATAGTTTCTCCCAGCCTGTCCTGGACAACTGCTCTGCTCTTGTCCCTTCTCTAGAGATCCATTTGAAACTCATCCTGTAATTCCATACAGCAACCACAGCACGGGCAGAGCTGCTTCCACTCAACTGCTGCTCTGTCTTTTCATCTCCCAGATTTTTAAGGAGCGTGAGGAGGACTTGAAACGCCTCTCCCGGCCCTTGGAATGTGTTTGTTTTAGAACCTCCATCTGGGATGAGACCCTTTACAAGGTTTGTACAGCTCCCTCTCCATAGCTGCCTTCCCACTTGGAGACAGGAGCATGAGGAGGGGGAGTGGTGGTGTGGCAGAGACTGGCTCTGGTCAGTTCTGCAGCAGCTCCTTCTGGGGAGTGTAAATGGTGTCAGGGCATCCTGGGCTTAATTAATTCAAAAAAGTCAGGAGTGCTTGGTAAATATCAGGGACTTGGCAAACAGGCATCCCAAATATCCAGCTGGCTCCTGGGGAAGGGTCTGGTCAGGCAGTGCCACACACTGGGTCAGCAGCGGGAGCAGAGAGGGGGAGCTGAGCTGGGAGGATCTCAGTCTGGATGAGATGTTGATCACAGCATCCTCAGCCCCTCCTGGCCTTGTTCTTGGCTCCTTGGGATAGGGTGGAACTTTCTGTTTGGATCAGGGATGGGCTGACCTTCCTCCAGACTGAAATATCTCTGAAAACCTGAGCAGATTTATCTGTCAGGAAGAGACAGAAGCATTGCCAGCTTCAAATGAGGATGGTTTAAGCCTCTCTAGTGACATTATGGTTTCTCTGAGTGATGTGGAGAAAAACTTGACCTTGTGAAAAGTCTTCTCAGGTCTGGGCTTTCTCTGGTGGTGTCCACTATGGGAACTGGAGGTGGGAGAAGCTTCTCAGTGTTGCCCAGGCTATCAACACCCAGTTGACAACACCCAGTCAATACCCACCCACTGCAAATAATCCCTCTCTGAGGACACTGGGAACCAGAGAAGCACTGGTGACCCCTCACGCTGTGTCTGTGTTGTCAGGCCTGGTCCAGCATTGTGTACCAGCTGATCCCCAACGTGCAGCAGCTGGAGATGAACCTGAGGAACTTTGCTCAGATCATCGAGGCAGATGAAGTGCTGCTGTTTGAGAGAGCCACGTTCCTGGTGAGTTCCAGGGCCTAGAGGAGCTCCAGGAGAACTGGAGAGGGACTGGGGACAAGGGATGGAGGGACAGGGCAAGGGGGAATGGCTTCCCACTGCCAGAGGAGCAGAGATAGATAGGATATTGGGAAGGAATTCCTGGTTGTGAGGGTGGGGAGGCCCTGGCACAGGTTGCCCAGAGAAGCTGTGGCTGCACCTGGATCCCTGAAAGTGGCCAAAGCCAGGCTGGAGCAACCTGGGCTAGTGGGAGGTGTCCCTGTCCATGGCAGGGGGTGGAATGGGATGAGCTTTAAGGTCCCTTCCCACCCACTCTGGGATTCCTTGGAAGTGCTGTTGGGAAGTGCCAGCCCCACCTGCAGAATGCTTTGATCCAGCCCTTAGGATACTGAAAGTAGCTGATATGACTCTGTGGCTCATGGGACCTTCCCAAAATTCCCGCTTCCAGCAGCTGAGTTGAGGGTTTATTGGTGTTTCCCTCTTCCAGGCTGTGAGAGCGTTTCATGTCTCCATTCTGTTCTTGGTCATGGGAATTCTTTGAGAATTCCTTTCTGCACAGGGCAGGAACCTCATTTAGCATGAAAAAGAAACCTTTTCAGTTCCTCCTGCTGTGACATTTGAACTTGACTAGATTTCTTTTGGGTTCTGATGCTCTGCAAAGCCAAAATATGGATAAAGGATCATGAGCCACTGGATTGCAATGGTTTTCCAGGTTGTTGTGCTCCCAATCCCTGGCTCTGCCAGGTGAAAGGTGCTGCTTAAAACCACTATTGCTGCTTGTCCATCCACACTCTTGGATTATGGATTTGGCTCCTCAGTCTTTACCCCAAAACTCCTGCTGAGCTGAAGGAATGAGTTTGAATTTTTTTTCAGTGCTTTCCTTGATGGTGATTTGGAAATGATGGAGGGAATGTGGGAAAGGAGCCATGACTCTTTCTCCTTTTTAAACTATCAGAAGCAAACACCTGCCATGTCTGGCAAGTTCTGCTTTTTCATCTCTTGTAGATAATAAAAAGTTCCACCTTGAGGGTGTGTAACAGTGTGATTGTTAGAAGGACATTTTTAACTGAAAAAAAGAATAATCTTTGCTCCAAAACTTCTGTTCTTGTTTTCAGTGTGATGGTGACTTTTTAAAGGACTCATCTCCTTTTTTGCATATATTTATGAAATACATGAATAATAATATATATTCATATATTAATAATATATTCCATATATTTGTGGATTATATGAAAAAGTCCCCAGGACTTTTTTATCCTGAAGTGAAATCTTAACTCTGAAAATCTTACTGCGGAGTCTTACTCTGGAAACCTGATTCTGAAATTGTGTTCAAATCATAGTTTAAAAAAACACAAACTCATCTGGGATGTTTAGGAAGGAACTTCGCACTGGGAATGCAGCTCTTGAGTCTGGCTAAACCTGTCCTTGTGTGAATAATCGGGCAGGTTTAAGGAGTGATCGTTTTAAGATGCTTAAGGGAAAAAAAGAGGGAAAAAAAAAAACCTTAAAAACCCCCTTAATTCTCACAAGTCACAAATGTGACTCCAGAGTTTTACATCCTTGTGCAAGGGCACTGCCAGAAGCAGTTGATTTTGTGATTTTGAAGAGCTTAAAACATGTGGCTTCAGGTTTTTTAAATATTCCTCTTTGCTTTGCTGTGGGAATGGAAATGGTGCATCTCTTTGTGCCCTTCCCTCGTGCAGTAAATGCAGTTCTTGCCCTGTTTCTGATGTGGATGAGGAGGGAAGGGGTTGGGGAGAAAAGTTTGGGGAGAGATCCCACTGCAAGGATTCCTAAAAGGCTTTAGATCCCATGAACACTTGAATCCAATCCTGCAACTGCTGCTGCTGGATTTGTATGGGAGGAAGAGGAGGGAAGTGCTGTGGATGAGACAGCTCAGTGTGGACTGATGGAGAGAGAACTCCTGAGGAATCCAGCTGCCTTTGTGCTGCTTTTCTCCGGGAGGAACAGCTTGGTCTGGCTCCGGGAGCTCTGTGCATCCTGCTGTGGCTCAGGTTCAGCCCTTGAGAATCCACAGCACCTTAGACTGAGAAGGGAAGAACCATCCCAGCACTTTCCCATTCCTGAGGGGGCATTTTTTTCCTCTACTTGCACATTCTTTTACTTTGAATCAAGATTTCAATTGCTGCTAAGCTGGAGCATCCAGGCCTTGGGTGGGCAATTCCATATTTACAGGCTCTGTGTGTGGGAAAGGCTCCCTTGTGATTGTGTTACTCCTGTTCTTCCGTGAAAGCACCACAAGAGCTGTTGCAAATAGTTCCCAAGATTCAATCAGCCAAAGGCAAAGGGAATTCTGGTCACCACCCATTCCCAGAGTTGCTGTTGACACTGAGGAACCTGTGCTGAATCACTGACTGACTCTGCCCCCTCTCCAGGTCATTTCTCACTATCAGTGCAAAGAGCAGAGGGACGTCCACAGGTTTGAGAAGATCAGCAACATCATCAAACAATTCAAGCTGAGCTGCAGGTGAGCTGATGTGATCAGGTGGGGAGATACCTCAGCAGGGATTTTGGCTTTGTGGGGCTCTCCAGTGAATCCCAGTTCTGTGGAATTGTACTGGGCTTAAGCACAGCTCGCTTAAGTGTTGCTCTTTTAACTTCCTCCTTTGCTGATGGTTGAAGACACTTGTGTGTTCTGAAACAGCTGTTTTGTCCTGGTCAAAGGAGGAAACTTCAGGATAAATCAGTGACAGTGCTTGGAATGTCAGGTGGAGAGCTCTGCCTCATCCCTGGGCTGGCTGGGGAGGAAGAGGCTTCCAGGCACTATTTATCCATATATTTTGAATGGAAAAGTGGAAAGCTTTGGAGCAGCTTGGCTTTGAACAGCCTCCAGGCTCTGCAGTCTGGAAGTGTGTGGAGCCTGAGTGGATGGAGAGGTGGCTGCATGGTTTACAGGTGTTTCAGATGTCTCCAGATGTTCCAGTTTTATCCTTATTTCTGCTGGGTCCTCCAGAGCATCCAGGCTCAGTCAGGGGGTTGTGTGTCTGGAGTTTCCTTCACTGTTCAATGCACAAATCACTTTATACTGTTCTCATTTAGCCCAGAGCTAAAGAGTTTTGTCCTTAAAAACCAACCCTGCTGTGATGTGGTCACACCTGGTTTTCCCTGCCAAGTGGGAATTCAAACTCCTCTTTGTTCCCAACAGCTCAAATAAGGGATTTTGGCCATGTGGGCACAAAAGCTGCTTGAGCAGTGGTACAGGAATAATTAATTGCCTTTTTTTTCCTTTATTTCTACTTTTTCAGTAAGCTGGCAGCCTCTTTCCAGAGCATGGAGGTCAGGAACTCTAACTTTGCTGCTTTCATTGACATCTTTACATCCAACACATACGTGATGGTGGTTATGTCAGACCCTTCCATACGTAAGTCGAAGCCAAGCCTGTTTAGGACAGAAAAAAAAAAAACAACAGGCCAAAATGAATCCAGTTTCAACTGTGCAAATGAGATTTAATTACAAAACTGAAGAAAAGGAGAGGGATTGAGTGGGGTGGGGAGAGGGGGTAAGCAGTGACTCTGCAAAGGTGGGACGTGCTGGGACAGCTGAGCTGTTGCTGTCACGGGGAGGATCTGTGGCTGTGAGAGAAACCACCAGAACAGATGTGACCTGGTTTAGCAGGTCATGTCTAATAACCTATTTTGGGCTGTTCTGGGCTGGCAGCCCCGGTGAGTTTTGGAGAGGAAGCAGGGCTGGCTCATGTTGGAGTGTTGCTCTTGGTGGACAGGACTCTAATTATAGCAGCATCTATTTATCCTAAAGGAGAGGCTGCAGCAGTGCCAGCCCAGGCCCCTTGGGACCAGTTAACTGTTTACACAGCTCCACTTGGAGCTCCTGGTGGGATCTGAGGTGCTCCAGAGACACTGTCCAGGCCACCTCGTGCCTCATGCTGTGGTTGCCCTTGCATTTGTTACTGAAATATGGAAAACTGTGTGACTGAGGCACAGCTGGGACAGGCCTGTGCTGGGGAGCAGTGGGGGCTTGTGCAGCTCTCCCTGTGGCTGGAGTTCACTGGGCTCTTCCTTGTGTTCTGGGATCAGCAAACAGCCGAGACCCTCCCACGCTAAATTGTGCCCAGACCCTCCCACGCTAAATTGTGCCCAGACCCTCCCACGCTAAATTGTGCCCAGACCCTCCCACACTGAACTTTGCCTGAACCATTCCACATCAAATTTTGCCCAGACCCTCCCACATTGAATTTTTCTAGACCTTCCCACATCAAATTCTGCCCAGACTTTCCCACATCAAATTCTGCCTAGGCCATCCCAACTGAATTTTGCCCAGACTCTCCCACATCAAATTCTGCCCAAACTCTCCTACATTAAATTCTGCCTAGAGCATCCCAACTGAATTGTGCTCAGACCCTCCCCATTTAAATTGTGCCCAGACCCTCCCACATCAAATTTTCCCTGGAGCCTCCCACATGGAATTTTGCCCATCTGTGGGAGCAGCAGGATGAAACAGGACCTTGCAGACAGGGCTGTTGCCCTCGGGACGTGGCCACTGCCCCCCTTTAACTCCTTTTTATCTCCCCTGTCCCTTTTCCGTCGCAGCTTCCGCAGCCACGCTGATCAACATCCGCAACGCCAGGAAACACTTTGAGAAGCTGGAGAGGGTGGATGGCCCAAAGCACAGCCTGCTCATGCGCTGATCCCAGGCTTTGGGGCAGGAAGCATGGATTGGGACTACTTTTTAGGAGAATCTAACACTGTTGATGTCTTTTTTGGGCTTTATGAGTGTGCTGCTTTGTTTTCTCTCCTTTTCGTGTTGGACACTAGAGACTCAGAGGATGTCTGGATACACTGCGGACCTTCAGAGACTTCCCTGGCACCTATGGGCTTGGGAAGGAGGCAGGACAGGTGATATGCCCGTGGGCTGGTGCTCCCAGGTGGATGTTTGCTGCCAGGAGGATATTTTAAGTCCCAGGAATATGGGGTATTTACTGGTTTCTTGGTTGGTTGCTGGAATAAGTTTATAAATTTCTCCTTGTCTTCGGTCATGAAAATAAATTTTTGCTACCAGGGATTTCAGATCCTACAGCTTTGGAAAGTGGGTTTACTTTCTTCCAAAACCTGAAGCAGCTTTGGGAAGCAGATGTGTGGGAGCTGCGTTTCTCCTTTCATGTTTTTGGGGGATTTGACTAGAAGCCATTCCAGAGTTTCATTGGGAATTGCTGGCGTGGTGGGTGGGAGCTGATGCTTGGCAGCATCTCTCTCCCTTTTTTCTCTCGTGCTGCATCGAATTACTGTGTATAAAGGGTGTGGTGGCTCCAAGCCTGGCTTTGCCCCTGTATCCCTGCCCACACACCCACTGGGAGGGGAAAAACCGGACAGGGCAAGTCTGTTGAGTGAAGATGAGGAGCCAAAGGGCACCTTGGGCTGGAGAATGGAGGGGGCTCCACACAAACCCTCCCAGCCATTCTCCATCCTCATGGAATTAACACCCATGTCTCACACCGCCCACCCTGCAGCTGCTCGGGCTGGGGGAGCTTTCAATGGGAATCATCCCCGTGGGAGAGGAGCTGTGAACGGTCCAGGAGCTTCTGGAGAACTGTGAATGGGCTGGAGATGGAGGGGTTGTGCTTGGCTGTGGAATACCTGGAGTGGGAACAGCGGGTTTGGGTGGAGCAAACTCCAGTTCCCCCCCCCCAGCTGGGACCAAGCCAAATCCTGCAGGGAACGTCATGGATTCGCATCCCCCAACCCTGCCCTCGGCGCACTGAGCAGAGCAACAGGAGGCGTTGCTGCTGATCCATGTGTTGGAGCCTCAGGAATACCAGCTCCAAGGGATAACCAGGAAGGGCTCTGCTTGCAGCTCGAGGACAGCAGAAGATGGCTCACAGCCACAATCCAGGAAGACTGAGGCACCTGCCACTGGAAGTACCTTAGCCCAGCATGTTATCCCTGATCCTGCCGGAGCCAGGGGAAGGACAGTGGGAATGCTGCATCATTTCCATGGAGATGAGGATGTTGGACTTCCTTACGGGATAAACTTCAGCCCATGGAAGCGGGATAAGCTTAAGGGGTGGAAATGGGGGTGAGGGAGGAGTGTTCTGGGAGCTGCTCAGGAGCCAAACCCCATGTGCAGGATCCAGCCTGGCTGGAGCACCTCAGGGCGTGATCCAGTGCTGGGGCTAAAGATCTGCTGCAAGTCTCTCTTCCTAAAATGCATGGATTTTGGGAATCAACCTTGTGGTTTTGCTCTGGCAGAGGTGCTGCTGGTGCTGCTCTGTGACACCTCTTGTGACAAAACACAGGTGGCTTTATACCAAGATACTCCAGCAGCACGGTATTGGCTTGTTTGTTCTCCCCAGATCTGGGCAGGGAGGTTTGGGGGATCAGGCTCAGCACCCTCATCCCACTCTGGAAAACTCTTCCTCCTTTCTCTGGCAGATCCTCACAGAGAAAACGAGCTGGTGCTGCTCCAGATGTTGCTCACACAAACGTACTGTCCCAGAGAGCCAAACCTTGATGGGATGGCGGCGATCCGTCCTTTTCTGCCAGGGCCTGACCTTGGAACTGGGAGAAACTTGATGCCACCTGTCACCGAGATCCTGAGTAAATCCCCTCCTTGGCCCTGTTCCTTTCCTCCCAGAGCTCCTGTGGGGCCCCGGGTGGGTTCCCTGGGGCTGGGCAGGTTGGGGGCCCTGTGCTTGTCTTGGGTGTTTGCTCCTAAATTTTCTGACTGTTCCCTTGCTGCGTCAGACTCTGGACGGTCCGAGTAGGGTCAGCTTGAAAGTGAGCAGTGATGAGCTGTGTTATGGTCAACTTGGCTTCTGGGGCTCTCCCTGAGGGTACTCCCGCTGCTTTTCCCTCCTTAGCAGCACCTGGTTGTCCCCAGGAGAATTGGCTGGGTGAGATGGACACAGGTCTGTGGTGCCCACCAGCTGCCAGGCACTAGGATCCAGCTGGGATCCAGCTCCTCCAGCACATCCAGTGGGGGGCATGGATTCTGCAATTCCCTGGCAATAGCCTTGCTCTGCTCAACTGTGGCTTGTGGGTACCTCGTGAGGAGCATCCACACCATCCCCAGGGGCCTGGAGTTCTGAAGATCCAAGATCTCCAAGTCCAAGTTCTTGTGGGACCTTCTGCCAGATGAGGGTCTTTCCCACGTGTGAGCTGGAGGTGATTTTGGGTGGTTATGATCATATAGTGCTGGATCTCACCCAGCTGCAGCCTGGCCCCATCTCCATGGCCCTTGTCCTGCTCCAGGCATGTCTAGCTGGAAGCTGAGGGCCTGGCCTTGCTGAGATGAGCTTCTCCAAGAATGGATTTGTGTTGTGTCATCACCCTCAGGATTTTAAAATTAAGAATAAAAATCCACATATCGGAGCTTCCCACGATGCCTCTTGTCCTGCCCCTGCCATCTCCATGAGGAGCCTGGCTCTTTCCTGGTCCTTCCTGGGGAGCACTCCCAAGCTGACCCAGCACCTCCTGGGTGTGCTCCAGTACCTCCATCCCTGCTTTTGAGGTGCTGGGGAGCCCCAAACTAGGCACAGGGTGGCCTTAAAGTGCTGTAAGGAGAGGAATAGTCTCCTCTTCCCTCACCAGTGGTCTTGGGGATTCCTAATGTTCATCCCAACCCTTTGAGCCATGAGAGTTCCTTCAGTTTTCCACCTTATTATCCATTTTTCCAGAACATGTAGATGTGGGGGTCGCTCCAGAGTTCTGCATGTCAAGAAGAAGGTGGAGTGTGTTTAGTTGGGCTGGAAGGGGTCGGGACCTGCCCTTGGAGGGATGAGCTGAGCCCACCTGAAGTGTTTGGTCAAACCAGGGCCCCAGGAAGCCAGCGCTGGGATGGAGGAACCTGCTCCCTCAGTAGAGCAGTGGGAAGGGACCATCTCCCATGGGAGCTGAAGTGGTTTGTGGAAACATCTTGGTGCAATTGGACCTGGAGGTGTGGCAGATCAGGCTCAGCAGGGAGGGGAGAGGCAGGATGGTGCATGGCCAAGGTCCTGTGGTTTTGTGGAATCAAGGATCACGCCTGTGGTTGACCTAGAGAGCACTGCCATAGGTTCCATGGCTGGATGGAGGAGGGATCTGGGATATTCCACATCCAGCTCCTCACCTGAGGTGGTGGGAGAACAGCAAAACACCCATTTCTGGGGTGCTTTGATTGTTTGGCTGCTGCTCCCAGGGTGGGCAGAAACAACCCCCACCTCTACTGGAGCCCAGCAGGTGCTGCTGCTGCCCAAAGGGCTCGAGGGCTGTTGGGGGCTGCGACCTTCTCGCTCTTTTGTTTGTCCTTCCTTGTGACCCCCCTCTCCTTCCATGGCTCTTCCCTGTCCCTCACCTTCTGCTCAGCCCTGGTGGTGGTGCCCATCCCCTGGACCTGGGATCAGCTGCTGCTGCTTGGATCCAACAGGCTGGAGGTGATGGACTTTTCCCTTGGGAAGTGACAAAGCCCAGGGGACCCCTCAGAGCCCCTTCCGGGCGGGGCTGTCCCTGTCCTTCCCGCCTCTGCCTCCTCTGTGTCCCCCCAACTGTGGGCTCTCCCCAAGCCCTTCCTGCCCAGTACCTGCTGGGGCAGAGCTGCTGGAGGAGGTGCCATGGGGATGGGACTCCCTGGAGCTGCAGGGCCCTCCCCAGCACCAGCACAACCTGGGGTCTGCCCCCTCCGGCCCAAATTCATCCTCAGGGATGTCCCTCCAGGGAAAGCAGGAGGGAGGGATGTGCCCTGGGCCCCCCATCTGCCACAGGGACCTCGGGGGAACCCCCTGACTCGTTCCCCCCTTTCTCCTGTGTTTTTTGGGAGCTCACCTGGCACTGCAGGGCCTGCAGCTGCTCCTTCAGCTCAGTGCATCAGAATGGGGGTCCCGGGGTGGGGGTCCCTCCAGGGCCCGCTCTCACCACACAACTCCCTCCCGAAAAACATTTTCTGGCCCCAAAAAGGTTTTCTGGCCCCAAAAGCTTCCTGGGGGAGGTTGGTCAAAGGTGGCCCTTCCTCGTGGAGGTGAGGGAGGGTCCCTTCCCTCGTGTTTCTGGGGATGGGATTACATTTTCTTGCCCAAACAGGGTCATTTTGGTCCCGGTTGAGCCTGGCAGGAGCTGGGGGCGTGGGGGGAGGTCACGGGTGTCCCTCCTCTCCCCCAGCTGAGCTCTGTGCTGGTTGGAGGAGCTGCAGCTTCTCCTCCTCGGCCAAGGTCACTCGTGGTGGCCTCGAGTCATCCCTGGGGGGGACATCGTGGGTGGAGGGCACCCAGCTGTGTGTGAAACACCCCTGGGGGTTGGGGCAGGGGAGTGCATTTTTTGGAGTCGGGGGTGATTAACCTGGCCCAGGGCCACCCCAGCCAGCAGCTGAGCCCTGGCAAACTCAGTGCAGGGGGGAGGTCTGTGGAGTCGCCCCGAGAGTGGGGGCACCCTGAGAGTGGGGTCACTGTGGGACTGGGGACACCGCAGGACTGGGGACACCTGAAGCAGGGGTCACCCCGAGGCTGGGGACACTGCGCTGGGAGCTGCTAGGTCCCCATGGGACAAGGGGCTGGAAAATTGTGGGGGTCCAGGGAGTGTTGGGTGGGTGGATTCCCAGGTAGCAGCTGTGCCCCAGAGACCCCCAGGAAGGGGCCGGGGGACCTCCAACTCCTCCTGTGGCTGCAGCCCCTCGGGGAGGCCCCCCCAGCTCTGCCACAGCCCTGACACCCCGGGGGACCCCCCCTGTCCCTTGAGCCGCACGGGTGCCCCCCAGCTGGGGTGCCAAGGGGGGTTTTGGGCAGAGAGGGGTGTCCCCCCCCCGACACTTTGGGAATGACCTGTCCCCACAGGGGGCCACATCCTGCCCTGTCCCCCCCACCAGGCACCCAGGCGAGCTCAGCTCAAGGATTTGGGGGTGCCCCAAGCCCCTCTGGGGTGGGGGTACAGTGGGATGCTCCCCGCCCTCAGTCATGGGTGGGGGGGATACATGACCCCCAAAAGGGTGGGTCTCTGCTCCCCCCCATCACTGACACGAGTTCA
>VXAY01002644.1:0-12115 GCA_013399855.1 Oxyruncus cristatus
TATATATATATATATATTTATCAGTTTTACTGGTCTGTGGAAGAATAACGTACTTAATTTTTGGTATGCCTTATACTTTGCTGCAGTTTTCCTTGTTTTCTTCCATTCTTTTTTTTTTCCCCCAAAAAAAATTCTTCATAAGTAACTGCCACTGCACTGGATAGAAATACTCAAGCTAGTTTTCGGTAATATAGAGAATGTACCAGAAATCTTGGAAACTGAGTAATTCAGCCTTGTTAGAGGACAACCCTAAGGCAAATATACCTGTTCTGCTCTTCAGTCCATCTGCTAACCCGATGCTAACTGCAGTCTATGTGACAGTGTATGGTCTGCTGCAGACCTGACATCAGAGAGGATTTTTTAGAAATCTTTCAGAATAAAAATGGTTAAATGGAATACATTGCAGCAGAGAAAAAAATCAGCTGGCACTTTCTATGTGGTGACATTTAAAACTACTTTAAGAAACAGCATGCTTGTATGCTATTAAGTCTCACTTTACATTTAATTATTTATGGTTGTGACTTCAATTCTTATTTTCCTTCAGTAATGTAATAAAACCTTAACAGTGTTGTTTTCTGGAGGTCAGTGTAGCAAACTGAATAAGTTTTATGTGGTAAGGTTGTGAGGATGGCATGATCACTGTTTGATCCATGAGCTGCTTTTTCATCACTGGAAAATGAAGAGTCTCGTACTTAACTGTGGTTGGAATCTTTCTGTTCTTCCTTACATCATCTTTTGAGAGAGTGTTGCTTTTGGTGTAGAGCAAATATTTATTTTCATCAACACAGGACAGCTTTCTGTGGTAGTTTTTTTTTTTTAATCAAATTTGTCTGGTATATTTTGGTTTAGGGATTTCTTTTCTTTCTGGAATAGTGAAATTACTAATGTTTTTACTGATATTTAGAGACATTTAGCTGAAATTGTCCAATTATATGTCTCAATTGAGTAGAAAGACACCATCTGCTGGCAAGTTGATTTAATACACAGTATATCAACTTAGAAATGTCTCAAATTATGTTTACGGAGGTCAACAGTTTAAGAGATAACTCACAGCCCTCTAAGTGGAGGGATTTCTGAAAAATGTGTGTACCTGGAGGTCTGTAGTGTGGTGGCCAGTTGAACCATATTTGTGGTCTGTTAGGGAAATTTAAATTGCTAGGGCTTGTTTTTGTTCTTTTTTTGGTTTGGGTTTTGGTTTGATTTGTGTTTTTTTGGTTGTGTATTGCATTTGACCTGTGAGATGTGGAGTGTGGTGTGGAAGATAAGAAAAGGACATGACGCTTGAAAACTATATAGTATCCAATTATTGGAATATTAATTACAATAGTGCTTAATTCTGATGAAGCAAAAATATCTACTGTTCATGCCCACTTTCCTCGACCCATCTGCAGATGGGACTTGCACAAATTAATTTCCAGAAAGAATTAAAGCAACCATTAAGGAGTGGGGAGATACAGGAAGAAGGAGCATTATGATAAATGAGGAGCAAAGGAATAAAAAGGCAAGCAAAATACCACAAGAAAATTATAACAGTCGTAATGGTGAACATACTTCCTGCGAATGCTGCGGTTATATTGAACAAATACTGAATTATTAAAGGTTTAAGTTCGCTGTATGAAGGCTGCTTTCTGCCTGCCTCTTTGTGCAGTTAGATAGATGATGAAGGGTCCAGCAGGGTATCTGGCTTACAGAAATAAATTAAAATTAAATTCTCCTTGCTGCACAGAAAGAAACTGCTGTGTTAGGCTGCATAGATACGCACCCCAGTTACTATTGGGGGTAGAATGGCAGAAGTGACTGTAAAGGTTTCAGCCTTTCTCCTCTGTTAAATTAGTAAGCAACTGCTTTCAAATTGTTCCGCAAGCCACCGGTAAGAAATTGTCATGTGCAGCCCAAATGTAGTGATTCTATCTTTTGTATAATTAGCTGGAAAAAGAAGTCACAGGTCTTGATGGATATGTCCTCTCTGAGTGTAAACAGCATAAAGCTATCTTAAACAATAACTTACTTGTATAGAAGTGGCTTTTAAAAGATAAAGTCTTTCATGGAAGTAGTATATGATGCTGATGATTTTTTTGTTGTTGTTGTTGTTTTAAGTGGTATTATGTAACATTTATTAGCAGCCATTGAATAAAACTTTCTTTGTTTCTACAGGAGTTACTAAAGTTGATTATGGGGACATATCGTCACGACTTGGACTAAGACGCAAGCTCCAGTGCAAGCCTTTCTCCTGGTACCTGGAGAATGTTTATCCTGATTCCCAAATTCCACGCCATTACTTTTCTCTGGGAGAGGTAAGATTTTATCCTTCATATTTATCTTCCCTATAAAAAGTACACTGGGCAGTAAGTTTGTATTTTAGACTGAGTAGTGCAAGCAAGTTATCACCAGCAGAGTTCAAGTATCTTGCACCTGTGTTCTGTCACCTGTAAAATGATAAATCTGGCCTATCAGTGGGGCAGATAACAGAACTTTGGTATACGATACTGTAACTTGAATGTTTTCTCTTTTTTTACCACAGTACAAAATGTCATGTAGAAAAGCTTTAGGTATATTGCTTCAGAATGATGCCTCAGCCTTGCTGGGCATTTCTGGGTTTTTTTCTTCAGCATTTTTAAGTGACTGTAAAGGTAGTACAGATGATGCTAATTTAGATGTCCTAAATAAATAGGCACCTACCTTCCTCTACAGGTCATGTTGAGCTAAATATTGAGCCTTTTGTAGGGTGATTGTGTACTGTTTGTTTTAAAACACTTTTAGCGAAATAGAGCAGGTGTTCGTGCTGCTGCGTGAACCTTCTGACTATCGGAAGACTCGATATTCGTAACTGGTTACTATAGAGTAATACAGGAATTAATACTTCTGAAAGTTTTGTGCTGAAGGCTCAATTGTGTCCATTCTATTGTAGCTGAATCTTTGAGCAAAAAGTCTTCCCAATATGGAATCCCCCAAAGAATGCAAAGAAACAAACACTGTCCTGTAAACTGGTAGCTTGAACACTTACTTGGGACTTCGAGTCTTGGACAGTGGTGTCTCATTGTAGTGTGGTTCCTTTATTTAAACATAACCTCTGGTGTGTAGCAAAGAGAACTTGTGCCATTGTGGTTTGATGTGGACCTAGTTCTTTTCTAAAAATAGCAACCTTTGATATGCTTTTTTTCACTCATAGATAAGAAATGTGGAGACAAATCAATGTCTGGATAACATGGCAAGAAAAGAAAATGAGAAAGTTGGAATCTTTAACTGCCACGGAATGGGTGGCAATCAGGTAACAGTTTTTAAAAAATAATTAATGTATTGAATTATTTGGAACACCACTTCTCATTGGGACAGTTCTTCAGAATTTTCAGTACTTATCTTCAAAGTACACTTAAGTTGTAAAATTTAGGAAACCCTCATTAAAGAAGGTGCTTGTAAGAGGAGATGCGTGAGATTTGGTGGTGGTTTGTACTTGTAGGTTCTCGAGGCCTGATTGCAATATGTTTCAGAGCAACTTTAAAGTCAAAAGCAAAATGAGGAGACTGCTATAAGCTAGACTTCACCTCCTGTAGGTTCTCTGGAACTGCCTTCTGGTTAGACCTTCTGACTGGTATAGTTACTTTAAAAAAACCATGCCTGTGCCTGAAATGGTGTTTTAGTATATATTTTTCTGGCTGTCAGTTGTGGGATTTGTTTTACATCTATTTTTTTTGTTCTATGTTGTTAATGATTCTTGATGAATTGTTTTCCAACGTACAAAGATTACCTGTGTTTGTGGATTCTCCTGTTTCTACGCAGGAAGAAGTCTGCAATTTTAAAAAAAAGTCTATTTTGACTGAAGAGTTTGTTCACATGGTGGTTATATTTGTTCCCCCCCAAAAAATAATTCTTTCTATATATGCTGAAGGGAACAGAATAGAAAAGAAAAAAAGAGTCAGTATTACCGAAATAATGCACAAATGTTCCCCCTTTCCCTCGCTCTGGGAATCTTTTGGTTGAAGGGGTTTTTTTGAGTTCCTCTCGTTCTTTTTCTGTCTAGGTTTTCTCATATACTGCCAATAAAGAAATTCGAACAGATGATTTGTGTTTAGATGTATCCAAACTTAATGGTCCAGTAACGATGCTCAAGTGCCACCACCTAAAAGGAAATCAGCTTTGGGAGTATGATCCAGTGGTAAGTCTTCTAATGACTTGTGACAGAAAAATGAGACAATTGGGCTTTTACACAAGCCTACAGAGCAACATAATCCAGTGTGAGACCACTATTTGACAATCAAAATGGGAAATAAAGTCAGGATGTGTTCCCTCTGTTATTAATTCACCATGTAGTCATTCAATGGACATGTGTATTGATTTAATTACCTGGTGAGTTTTGAGGGAGCTTTTAGAAGAATATTTTGAATGTGCGTTTGGATCCTCTCGAGAAATATAATCTTTTATTGTAGTGTTGTATTAGAATGAGATCAAAAATAGAAAAGCATTCCAGGTATCTATTGGACCAATAAAAGATACCACTGATGAAGTTGTGACGAATTCAGCACCTGGTGTCTATTCTTGCGCAAAATGAAAAGGAAATACTTGTCTAAATAAAAAAAAAAAAGGGCATCACAAAAATACAAAGGTGATTTTGCAGGCAACGCTAATCGTGGTATGTTTAAAGTATAGATGCTTAAAACAGCTTTATTTTAATAATTCTCTTTCTTATACACAATGTTAAAATTTATTTTGAAGTTCATGTGTTGAACTGCCAGAACGAGAAATCATTGTCCATTGATCCACTCATCACTAATTTGATTTGCAGGCTCTAAAAACAATTTTGTGACTGAATAATGTAGTCAGGAACTCTTAACTTCATGGCTAGCCAGAAAAAAGTAGTGCCCAAGCTTGTTAATTGAAAATCAGTTGTTACGAAAGACAGTTGTGAGGCAACTTGTGGATGAAGAATCTTGCCAGTGTATTTGTGATGACTATTTTATAAGAAAACTTTAGATATTTAGCTACTAAAAAGTCATTTCACTAATTAAAAAAGAAGAGGTGGGTACTTCTGACTAAATATACTTACTATAGATTTTAGTAGCTGAGGTGTTAACAAAACCTGCAGCCTTTAAGACTAAAAGCAAATATGTATGAATGATGATTTTCTGATTACGATAGTAGTGTGGAAGATCATGGATCTCTACTAGGATTTCTGTACATTGCTAGCCACTGTTTATAGGAGACTGAAGAAAGCTGGAGACTGGTGGGATTAAGTGTTAATTGAAAGGATTAAATGAGTCTCAGGAACCATTCGTTCTGGATTTTAATGTGGTTAGTTTACCTGATTTAAGTAAATAAGATGAATAATATTACTACTCACAGTGGGGAAAGCACTCACCAAAGGGAAAGTTCTTTTTATTATGTTTCTAACTTATCAGTGGTAAGAAACATGCATCTTTAGATACCTAATGGCAATAGTCTCTCTTGCAATGATTGCCACAGACTTCCCTTGTGTTGATCATTAGCCATAAATTTGGTTGTATGTGTTTTTTCTCTTTATTCTGTCAATAGAAAATCTAGGCATAATCTTTATAACTTTACTGAAAGTTGGCTAATAAAGCACAAAAATAAGTTAGAGAATACTTAAAAATTATGTCCACGTGCTTGAGTGCTGCTTTTTTTTTCCCCTTTCTGCCTCTGTTCAACTGCCTTCTTCATTCTTCAGTGGGTGTATGAGTGGAGGAGATTGATGTGCTCAGGTTTTTGATTGTTTGTTGGGGTTTTCTTTTCCCTTTGCTGCTTGTGCGCATAAGGCCAGCCTGTTTTGCCACTTTTCAGTCAGTCCAGTGTTCTGGTTGTGCTGCTGAATGAGAGAAGAAATACTGATAGTACTGCTTGTTGGTACAATAGACAAGTTGATGCACTGATAAGTATCCATAGTAGAGTGGCAGGAAATGCAACCACCGAAGATCTCTTCTCCATGAGGATAGTGCTGAGGTAGATGGAGTGGTGTATCCAAGATTGCATAAGTAAGATTAGTAGGTATTAGAAAAGTGTGTATTACTTATGTGGATTTGCACACACTTTTTATAGAAGAATGTACTTTTTTAAAAGAGCATAGTGCTAAAAGAGCATAGTGTAAATTTCATGTCCCCAGCTGAGGCGGAAAAAAGTATTTGTGAATACATATTCCATGTGTTCATTCTGATCTGATAAAAGCTATTATTATAACTAATAATTGAAGTTGCATATCTTACCAAACTTTAATTTCTAACCCTTTGAAGATCTGTAGCTGCATAGTCCTATTTAAAGAATGGTGGATGTTGCTTGATAAAGAACACCATTTAAAAGTTCAGACTGTTTTGCTTTTCCTGAAGCAATGTTTTTAGTATCTACAATGTCAAATAGCATATTTGAGTGTTCTTTATGATTGGGATCTGGAATCAGTAACCATGGGTCTTGTCTAGTTCCTGCTTGCCTATGGAAGAGTTTTGATGGCAACTAGTAATTTTTTGATTACCTTATGCCAGGTGATTTTTTTTTTTAAGCTAATTTCTTTTTGTTTTGTCTTCAAGAAATTAACCCTGTTGCATGTGAACAGTAACCAGTGCCTGGACAAAGCCACTGAAGAGGACAGCCAGGTACCCAGCATCAGAGACTGCACCGGCAGCCGCTCCCAGCAGTGGCTGCTCCGCAATGTCACGCTTCCAGAAATATTCTGAGAGGTTCTAAAGAAAAGCAAAGATTGACTGGGCTACCTCGGCTGATATTTTGGCTACACTGTTAAGTAGCAACAGAAGAAACTTCTGCTCGGCAGAATCCACAGTTCGTCAGCTGTTAGAACTCCTGCAGCTTCTCAGCATCTGTGAACCAGCCTTCCTGTATAAGGATGTGAAACTACCACACATACTAGTGAAACTGTGCCCACTGATGTTTACAAGATTGAAAGAGTTTCTTCCAGCAAATAATTTAGAGACTGTTTGGACAGTGGAAGCATAATCAATGAAATAGTCTCTTTGAAGAGCTACATATCGTTTTAGTTTGCTTGCACATCAGTAACCTCTGCTGAAAGTGCTGTTGTAACGAAGAAAGTTTCAAGAAGTATTTTTTCCTGGTTAGCAGCGGTAACCAGACTACTAAATATAGATCCACAAATAAATGAAAGAGAGCTGGAAACCAGATTCAGTAACATGAAATAAGAATTCTGTGGTTTAAAAACAAAAAGTAAACAGGGTTTAATGAAACTAAATCAGAACTATGAAAAGTACAATTTGTTATAGTGAAGTATCAAATTTATATGTAGATTTTATACCTCAGTGGGGAAAATAACGCAGTCAAAAGGCAATTGTTTCTCTTTTACAATTGTGTGATAGTCCATAAATATTTTTTTTCTGGTGAGTCTAAAATTATTTTGGGCGCAAACAAAATGAGCATAAGAATAAACTTAGCTCTTGAATGTCAGATCAACTTTTTTTTTAATTTTAATTTCTTGGCTGTTGGAATTGTATCTTTCTATTACTGTCTGAAAACTGGAGGTTAACATGCTGTCTAACTTTTTTTTTCCAGACCTGCCATTTCAGTTTATACTTGGGTCAGTCAGCTTACGGACTTTCATGGCCAAACAAAAGATTTGAGTACGCTTAGAAATTAAGTTAACTTGGTGGAGTGAGCTTAGCGCCCAAGACTTGTACTACTGTACTACGGTTTTGTTTTCATAGCAATAAATCTTTTGTTCCTTGTTTGATTTCAGTCATCAGAAAGCCAGAAGAAAAGATACATGATTTGGGGAGCAGAAGATTGGCAAAACTCAAGGTTTTTTGGAATCCTTTTTCACTTCATATTCAGATGTGCTTCATTGTCAAGTGCATATTTAGATTAGACTCTGAATTGTAATGTTGATCTGCTGCTTTTTTCTAATAAAACCTAAAGAAAAATAGCAAAATTGGCATGGTTTTTAAAGTTACCATATCCAAAAGCAATATGACTATGTCATTACATTGGTCTGCATTTTTTAACTGAATTGCTTTGTTTTGTTAAAAAAAAAATCTGTGTGGGCTGATCTTGAAAATGAGCCATTGACCGCTCAGAGTATATGTTGAATTTTCTTTTGGAAAGAAAAATGAGATTTGCTTAATGGAGAGGATATTTTATGATAAATGTCACTGTTTGGCCAACTGTCCTGTAAAGCAAATTAAACCTAGACTCATGCAAAAGTTGTGTGGAATTATATTTGGCTGTTGTGGCCATTTGCTATTCCTAGTTGCTGTAGTCAGTGTTATCTCCATTATTTCTGCAGCAGTACACAAGAATTTTCATACACAAAGCAGGGGAAATGTTAACAAATTGTAATATTATGTTGCTACTTTAAAAATACATAAGATGAGATGATATGGGATTAATATCAGATAAAGCATCCAAATATCTGTCTTTCCTTGACCACTCTGTTTGGGTAGCCCTGCACATCTTATGAGGTTGAAGGGGATTTATGAAAGTAATTTATCAAAAATACATTGAAATGTGCCAAGATGACTTTAAAAAAAAAATAAGTGGGGGACAATGTAATTGGTGCATTTTTTTGCTCCTCAGATACTTTGTGGTCCCTCCTGCTTTTATACTGTTTCTGAAGTACAGTGTGTGTTTGATCGTGCATATTACCCACCAAAGTACTGTTTTCAGTTTTCTGCTGTGTACCAGTGAATGATGACTTTGGTTATGGCTTTAGATTTAATTTTTCATTATTTTTTTTTTTTTTAGTTTATCTTAGCAAACTACTACTTTTTAGGGTGCGTGTGTGTGTGGTGGTGCCTAAAAGTGGGGTATCTATTTCTTCAGAAACAAATTCCCAAACACAAAACACATCCCTTGAGAAACATTGCCAGCAAAGATGCTCTAGATCAGAGTTGGGTAAGCTTTCATGGAGTGAGAAGCAGGAGCATCAGAAATGCAAAAGTCTTGAAAGTTTTCAAAATTTCTTAATGTTTCAGATTTCATAAGCGTAGGGCACATCACTGAACACACAAAAAGAACACATTTTCACTTTATATTTCCAACTCTTATGATTACTGCTGTGATACCCTGGTAACAAAACTGAAGTGCCATGGCTTGCAAGGTAACTAAACTTGTAGGTAGGCTTCAGTGTTACTATGATTTTACCTTTCTTAGTTCAACAAGTCATTTTATATGTTGGTCACATAAAACTGCATGAAAAATAATCACACAGCTTAAAAATGCGTGTATCAAGTTGTCAGCTTTAGAAAGCTGAAGCAGCAACGTGATTTCCAGTCTATACGTTACCAGTTCTTGCCTGCTGAATATGGGGAGGAGAAGCAGCAGACCAAAGAGCGACTGCAGCCCCGAGATGTTTGGCTCAAAACCCCTGTAGCTCAGCCAGTCCCTTGGTGGGTAACTGGTGCTGCTTGAGGGGCAGTGGGCCATGCTTAGCTTGTCCATGTCTCCACAGCACATGCTCAGCAGTTGAGCTGTGTTGGTGGACAACACAGGGTTTCTGCAAAGACTCCCTGTCCCTGTAGCAATGTGCATTTCAAATAATCTGTTGTATTAAGGACTTTTCAAACATGGCCACAGAACAGCCTCCCACACACAGTTATCTTATAGCTTCTCTTGTCACAGCTGTGGCTATCACCAGAGCTCCATGCTGAAAGTGAGCTCCCTTAGGACTCTGTTTAGCTGTAATCTCCCAGGAGTGGTCCTCCACTTAAAGGCATAGTGCTTCTCTATACTGACTTTGCATAGGAGTATTAGTTGACTTTATCGGTTACAGACATTCTTAATTCCTTTCCATCTAATCTATCTTCTTGTACTGAAGTCTTCAGCTGGAATTTTTAGAACCTCTGTAGGTATTTTTATTTAACCTGTTCTGAAAAAAAAAAAAAAAAAAGGCATTGGTTTTTCCTTACTATATAGCACACCTTTGTTATGGACATATGAGTAAGTTCTAACAGAAATCCCACTCTGTTCTCCAGTGCTTCAGAACTTATGGCTGTTTGGATCAGACGTAGGAGAGGAAAAAAAAAAAAGACCACTGTTGTCTTATTTGACATTGACAGCAAATACATGCAGAGTAAGTGGAAAACAAAAAACCCCAGTAGTTGCATTTTGAAGAGAATTGGGAAACTCTTTTTGACCTTTGTCTGTCCTGTGCTGAGTGTATTTAACATAAATTTCCTATGCATGCTGCAAAGGCAGTGTTCTGTTCTCCTTCGCTTCTCATTTGCCTTTGTGAAGACATTTATTGAGAAACACCAGTGCCTTTTAAATGAGTTAAAGTATATTACATATTAGGGTACAAACTTTAGATAACTACACTGTGCCAGGTCTGATTAGGTCATCTTCAGTCTGTTCAGATACTGAAAGTTGCAAAACAGTTATCTGTGTGTACATACAACTATGATTGTTATTGTCTCAGTCAGTTTATTTTATCAGTATTAAATTAAGTTGTATTTTAGTAGCTTTGTTTTTATAGTGGTTTTACATAAAGAGGCTTAGCAGTCGCTTTTCATTTTGTTACAGCAGTGGTCCTCATCAGAGATATGCACTGTAAGAAAAAGAGAGAATCTTTGTTACAAGTTAGCAGTAAAACTAAGATAATCTTTCTAATTCTTGCCCTATTTTTTCAAGTATTGGAAAGCATTCAGAGAGATGGGCAAAATCCTTGCAGATTTCTTCTGCTGTATTTCCTCTTCAAGGTAAGTAAGGAGATGCAAATGTGCTTCAGAAGATTGACTGAGAAATAGTAACTCAAAGCTTTCCTTCACTATATTAACTATTCCTCCATGCTTTTAAATGAAGAAATATGGAAAAGCATAAGTGTTACAGAGCAGATTGTGATAGCTTTAGGAGCCTGGCATCTTATCTGAATGTAGTTATAAATAGTAGAGATTTAGGGTAAGACAGGAATATGCAAAGTTAAAAGCTTGCACAGTGTCAGAGTGCTGTTTGTTTCCAGGTCTGTAAAAACATTTCTTACAATCATCTTAAAGCAAATAGTTCTCACATTTGCATCTTACTCTAAACACTAATAATTGAGAATTTTTCAGCTAAGTGTAGTTGTGATATGTGACAATTGTACACATTGTGTACAGTCCTTTTTTGCTGTAATAAGGTTTTAATGCAGAAAACAAAATTGACTCATAACGAATAGATTATTTAAAGACTAGAAGTTATGACGTTGAGACGAAAACTAATTCACTGCATTGTTCACTTGTTTTCCTTTTGAATCTTGGAGAACGTTTTTGTAGCATTCTGCTTGCATTTCATAGTGTCAACTGATCCTTACCATTTAGCTGTGTGATGCTACTCCATGACACAGTCAAACTCTGAGATGAAAACAAACTGCTGTTTCTGACAATAAACCAAGTAATTGTCACAGCACTGGTTCAGGGCATAGATACTAATCTGCCTCTGACACAGTCGTCATTGGTTTCTTTGCCTCCGAAGCAGCTAGTAAGACACAC
Organism: Oxyruncus cristatus; assembly: GCA_013399855.1. Lineage (NCBI taxonomy): Eukaryota > Metazoa > Chordata > Aves > Passeriformes > Cotingidae > Oxyruncus > Oxyruncus cristatus. The sequence goes on from VXAY01002644.1 coordinate 11,430, forward strand.
AGAAGAACTTCCTTTCATGCAGTTTTAAATGCATCTTCTTTCTTTGGTAGATGAATGTCATTAGGAGTTCTCTTATAATCTTGATGTTGTTCATGCCTTGCGTTTTTCAGAAAAGCTTTTTGGCCTCACCTCTTGTTAAGTCCTGTCTCATTTTTATCACCTTTCTCTGAGTCTTTTTTCTTTTATTTTCAAGTATTGGATTATGGTGCTTATGATAGTGATGAGGTCACCTATACTGCTGTTAGAAATGTTCATTATTTCTGTGTTATCCATTATGCATGCTAATAGTGCATTAAGTAAATGTTTTCAGGAACATTTAGCTGTCATGGTTTAGCCCATCCCCCTCAGTTTTAGGGTAGAAGATGGTTAGTTCCAGGTGAAATTCCGGCTAGGTAGCCAATTAAAAACTTCTCTGACGTCTCTACGAATTACATAATTTAACACAAACCGGAAAAGAAGGGTTGTTGTAGTTGTGTGTGGGGCAGAAGGAACTCGGAGCCATGATGTAAGTGAGGCGGCAAGGCCTCCCCAAGTGGGGGGCCAGAGCCCTCCGCCCCTGGCCTTGGGCCAGGGGCAGGCATGGCACCGAAGCCTCCGGCTGAAGCAAGTAGCAGAGTGGAGAAGAAACTCCAAAGAAAAACTGCTCGGCTGAGACAGAAGGAGTTTCAGCTCTGAGAGGAGCGGCA